>PVIW01004243.1:0-138739 GCA_004026585.1 Noctilio leporinus
ATACCAAAAATGAAGCATCAGAGATGGAAGCTAGAAAACAACTCCCATTTACTATAGCAACAAGAAAAATAAAGCACTTAGGAATAAACTTAACCAAAGACTTGTACTCAGAAAACTACAGAATATTGAAGAAAGAAATTAAGGAAGATACAGATAAATGGGAACATATGCCATGTTTATGGATGGGAAGAATTAACATTATTAAAATGTCCATATTACCCAAAGTAATTTATAGATTCAATGCAATCCCTGTTAAAATACTAATGACATATTTCACAAGTCTAGAAAAAATACTTCATAAATTCATATGGAGCCAAAAATGACCACAAGGAGGCACAGCAATCTTGAGAAAGAAGAATAAAGTAGGACAAATCACAATACCGGATATCAAACTGTACTACAAGGCTACTACAATTGAAACAGTCTGGTACCAACGTAAGAAGAGACATAGAGATCAATGGAATAGAATAGAGAGCCCAGAAATAAACCCAGAACCCTACAGTCAATTAATATTTGAGAAAGGAAGGAACACAAAATGGAGTGAAAATAGCCTCTTCAACAAGAGGTGTTGGGAGAACTGGACAGGGACATGCAAAAATGTGAAACTAGACCACCATACAGCAGAATAAACTCAAGATGGATTACAGGCTTAAACATAAGCTGTGCCACCATAAAGGTCCTAGAGGAAAACAGGAAGTATAATTTCAGATATCCCATGCAGCAATATGTTCTCTGAGAGTTCTACAAGGGGAAGGGAAATAAAGGAACAAATAAACAAATGGGACTACACCAAACTGAAAAGTTTCTGCTTGGCTAAAGAAATCAGCAAAATGAAAATATATGGGAAAACATATTTGCCAATGGTACCTCAGACAAGGGTTTGGTCTCCAAAATACATGAAGAACTTATACTACACAAAACCAAGGAGAAAGACAGACCAATTAAAAAATAGGAAAGGACCTGAAAAGATACTCCTTTGAGAAAGACATACAAAGGGCCCAAAGGCATATGAAAGAATGCTCAACATCACTAAACATCAGAGAGCTGCAAATTAAAATTATAGTGAGATATCTATCACCTTACACTTGTCAGAATGGCCATCATCAACAAATCAACAAACAACAAGTGCTGGCGAGGATGTGGGGAAAAGGGAACCCTGGTGCATTGTTGGTGGGAATACAGACTGATGCAGCCACTATGGAAAACAGTATGGAATTTCCTCAAAAAACTAAAAATGGGACTGGCTTTTGACTCAGCAATTCCACTGTTAGGATTATACCTGGAGAATCCTGAAAGACCAATTCAGAAGAACCTATACACCCCTATGATAATAGCAGCACTATTTACAATAGCCAAGTGCTGGAAACAGCCTAAATGCCCATCAGTGGATGAATGGACTAAAAAACTTTGGCACATTTATGCAGTGGAATATTACACAACAGAAAGAAAGAAGGAACTCCTACTTTTTGCAACAACACAGATGGAACTGGAGAGTATTATGCTTAGTGAAATAAGCCATTCAGTGAAAGACAAATACCGTATGATCTCACCCAATATAGGAAACTACTGAACAAAACAAACAAACCAGCAAAGTAGAACCAGAGGCATGGAAACAAGGAACAGACGTTCAGTATGCAGAAGAGGGGAAGCAAAGAGGAGGAAGAGTTTTGTCAAGGAACTAGTATAAATGACCCATGCACATGGAAAACATGAGGGATTGACTGTGAGAGAGGGGATAGGGAGGGTGGGGCAGGGGAGAGCAGTTGGCGGTAAAATGGGATAAATATAATACAACAATAAATTAATTTTTAAAAATACAACTTCTTTGTTTCATAAAAGTTCCACAAAGAAATGAAATCTTATTATAATTCTGAGGGTGCTTTGCCAAATCTAGGAATAGGAAATACCAAGAAGAATAGGAATTGGGATGTCTTGAGTTCAGTGCTTCAAGATTTAACCACATTGAATAAACTGAATTTAGAAAAAGGAAGGTCATATTGATATTATAATAGTTTTAAAAACTATAATTTTTCTATATTGTACTGTTTTCAATGTACCTTTAGATTCAAGTTATGCTTTTGATTTATCTTTGGAAGACTACATTGTAAAATGACTCTGGTGACTTCTAAACTAAAAGAAGTCACCCATCAGACCTAAAATCCCATGTGAAGTATTTTGTCTGATATAGGAGAGAATTATTTTGAGATATGACATGGCTATGTGTAAATAAAGAAATATATACATTTCTGTGTTGGTTAACTTTAATGGAAATGTACAGGATCAGGGAGAGCTGATAAACTTTTTTTCAAAATCTTATGAAGAGGACAAAGTCCTTTTTTGCTAACAGGTGATTAATCGCTGATCATCAACTTTCATAATAACACAATTCCAACTTAACATATTTTTACCGTACTACTAGCCAGACTTGATTCCTTTTTTTTAAGACATTATCTTGACAAAGAAGGTAATTCAACTTAACCAACCATGCCTTACAAACATAAACAGAAATTATACTGAAAAAGTACTGATTAAAACAAAAAGCACTTTTAAAAAACCCAACATGAATTCTTACCAACTCCAGAGGTTGTTGATTCTGCATCAATGTTGCTAGCTCTTTTTCTTGCCACTTCAGCTAGTGCCAATTCACCCTTATCTAGTGCAAGGTAATGGATGTCCTTTGAAAATAAAGCAAAATAAAAAATTAATCCAAAATGAATCTTGGTCAAGTTACAAAGAAGATCTTTTTTTTAAAAGAACTTACTATTCAGATTACAAAGCAGATATGTGATATTTTCTTTCTTTCTTTTTTATAGATTCTATGTATTATTTTTTAGAGAGAGGGGGAGGGAGAGAGGCAGAGAGGGAGAGAGACATCAATGTGTGGTTGCCTTTCACCTGCCTCCAGCTAGGGACCTGGCTGGAGACCTGGTTGCAACCTGGTTATGTGCCCTGGCTGGGAATCAAACCAGTGACCTTTGAGTTTGCAGGCCCACACCTTATCCACTGTGCCACCAGCCAGGGTTATTTTCTTATTTTAATTTTCTATTTTCTTTTCCAGTATAAGCAACTTTTCTTAAAATGGAGAGTATAGCTATAACTAATAGTAATTATTTAAGCAAGTTATTTTAAGTCTTTAGGGAAAAAGACAAGTTTTTAAATAAAGTGTTTGACATATTTTTATCAGGGAATAAAAATCTTAATTACTATTTTCCTTGGTGAGATTTTAATAAAGAAAAATTTCAGCAGGTGACGTCTGAGGAGGCGGGAAGCAGCAGTGCCTGATAGGACAGAGCGTCCTGGCTTAGAGGAGTTTTGAGTATCCTGACAACTGCCTTGGAAGATGGAAGTTAGTGTGATTTTTCTCACTGAAATCTTTCTGGCATGAAGTTTAATATGAATGACCTTAAGAAACTGTGAAAACCCTGAATTTTCATACAAGGCTAATCAAATACTTGCAAATTTACTAAAAAAAAAAGGGGGGGGGCATGAAGTTTCTCATATGAATGAACTTGAAAAAATTGAAACCTCTGAATTTTCATACAAAGCTATTCAAATACTAGCACATTTATTAAGAAACAGTTCTAGAAATAAAGCAGACTCAGAGGAGCACAGCCCAGAGGCTGCAGAGACCTACAGGAGAACAGGTGAGACAGTTCTAAACCTGCCATCCGTGGAGGCCAGCTCTGGGCAGTAGTGGCTCCACCCAGAGGGGTGTCTCTAACTGAAGCCAGCTCCAGGCTCCCCAGTGACTAGAAATCTGAGCAGTGAAGTGTGGGCAGTAAATGCAAATGCCGGAGGGAACGAGGAATTGAACTCCTGCAGAGGTGGGACTGTGTGATAGCCTTGCTCCAGCAACTGAGAGAGGAAGCTTCTCACTGGGCCAGAGGCGGAGGAGAACTCTGTGGGGAGCAGGAGCCAGGGAGCGGGGAAGTGCACTGGCCAGAACGGTAAGAGGGGCCAAAAAATGGTGCCGCAGTGCCACCAAGGAGAGAGCAGCTCAGAGCCCTGGTAATGGGGGAGGCCCAACCCTGTGCACCCACACTGACACACAGGCTCCCACAAAGATTTGAAGTTGTGCTGCTGCACTGCCACTGGGGAGAGGGCAACTTGGAGCCCCAGAGAAGGGGAGGCCCAGCCCTGAGTACCCACACTGGCGTGCACGCTCCCACAAAATCTCAAAACTGCGCACCAGGAACTTGCAGCTGGTGCAACTGGCGTGCCCATTGCAGGCGACAAAGGCTGAAAGGGGAGGAGTAGCATTAGCTGGCATGCTGCGCTGCGGACACCCTGGGGAGCCAGGCACGCATCACAGAGGCCTTGGTGAAAAACTCCTCAAAAAGTTGGACTGCTTGGAGGGTCAGACTTCGCCCAGGGGAGACAGGAACTGTTAGTGGACAGGGGCTGCCTCCTCTGGGAGCTGCGGGGGTAAGGCCAGCCATCACAGGAGCCAGTGAGGTTGCAGGCCACCCCACATTGGAGCCAGGTGCCCATCACAGGCAGGAACCTCCTCCAGGAGCTGGAGGGGGAGGAGCAGCCATAGACCCCACAGAAGCACCCTGCTGGTCTTCACACAGAACCAGTGAGAGGAGGAAGGGCCCCAAAACAGCAGCAGCATAGAAACCCAGCTAGGCTACTGGAGGCCCAGCCTCCCTGGGGGCTGACACTCAGAATCAGCCCTGACTGTGACAATCTATGATTGTCACTCATAGCTTGACTGTAGACTGCAGAGACCTGACCAAGAAAGAGAGGCAGACTCAGGAAATGGATCGCTGCTAATCTCAAGCACCTGAGTTACAACGTGAGCTACATGAAGTATTAATCCCTAAATATCCTTTTCAAAAGGTACTTCCAAGCCTCACAATTAGTGCATTTTAAGTAAATACTGTTTGTACCATAGTGTATCCCAACTCACATATTTTTACTCCTCCCCTATCTCAATCCACCTAAATACCCAAGACCCTCCTCCTACTCTTGTTTTAAAGTCTATTCACTTTCCTGCTACAACTCATTCCCAGTCCTCAATCTAAGTATTCCTCCCCTCCCCAGCCACCTAAACCCTTTCTTTTTTCTTTTTTCTTTTTTTTTTGTGGATACGCAACTAAAGACTACACATTTTTTTTTTTCTGCTAAAAGCACACAGGTCCTGGCTCCACCTGGACTAATCAGGGCTCATTAAGAGTAAACAGGGAGGTACATATGGCAACTGTATGTGTGTGTGTGTGTATATATATATATATATATATATGTATGTATATGTTTATACTGTTCACTTGCACTTGAGACTTTCTGATTCTCCCTCTCCTCATTTCTATAGAAAATAGATAACTTGGTTTTCTCTCTCATACCCCTGCTATCTTTGCTACTCCTCAGCACCTTTCAAATTATCTATACTTTAGACAACTTAATCATTTTTTCCCCTCTTACAACAGTCTTAACATATCTACATCCCTATTAAGACTGGCTCAGTTGTAGCTGAGGGTGTTTTACAACCAGGGGTTACCCTGGAGGGTATGGATATATAGTTATGTTCATAGGCAGTCAAAAGGGGGATTAAAGGAGAAAGAATTCTCTGAAGGTGTGGTTATTTTGCCTGGACTGGTGGTTCTGTTTTAGGAGCAGCTCAAAAACAGTGTATGAGAGAGGATAGGAGTGTCTTGCAATCAGCCAGCAACATACACAACAAATCCAAAATACAACCAGACAGCCCAAGTTAATGACATAAAAGCCATCCCAAGAGCAATAAGTGGAGAAAATCTAGGAGACTGCAACACTGAACTCCACAAATCTAACACAGAAGGGTACTCCACAAACGCAGGGAATCAAAGCAGATTAATCCCAGACAAAAATAAGCAACAACAGATACCCAAAATGGGGATAAAAAGAATCAGTCCATTACCAAAAGGAAAGGAAGAATCCCCAGAAAGATCACTAAATGAAACAGAGGCAAACGAACTATTAGATAATGGAATTCAAAATAATGATGATACAGAAGCTCAATGAGCTCAGCCAGCTCAAAGAAAACTATAAACATCTCCTGGGGAACTACAAAGAACTCCAGGGAAGCTACAAGGAACTTACTGAAAGCTATACCAGCATCAAAAAGGACTAAGAAATTAGCAGTAAGAGCCAGGAGGAAATGAAGAATACAATTTCTGAATTGAAGAATACAGTAGAAGGAATCAACAGTAGACTAGAGGAAGCAGAGGACTGGATCAGTGAGCTGGAGGATAATGTAGAAAAATATTCCAAGACATTACAAGAAAATGAAAAAAGGCTGAAGAAAAATGAAGAGGTTTTAAGAGAGCTGCAGCACAACATGAAACATAACAACATCCGTATCATAGGGATCCTAGAAGGAGAAGAGAAAGAAGGAATGGAAAACCTGTTCAAAAAAGTAATGATAGAAAATTTCCCTAACATGATGAGTGAAAATGTTACTCAAGTTCAGGAAGCACAGAGGGTCCCAATGAAGGTCAAACAGACCAACTCCAAGACACATTATAATTAAAATGGAAAATTTCAGAGACAAAGAGAGAATCCTAAAATCATCAAGAGAAAAGCAGCAAAAAACATATAAGGGGACTCCAATAAAGCTATCAAATGATTATTCAACAGAAACAATACAAGCCAGGAGGGAATGGCAAAAATATTCCAAGTAATGGAAAACAAAGGCCTGCAACCAAGAATACTCTACCCAGCAAGGTTCTCATTCAAAATGGAAGGAGAAATAAGGAGTTTCCCAGACAAAAGAAGACTAAAAGAATACAACTCTACCAAACCAGCATTCAAAGAAATGCTAAAGGGTCTGCTTTAAAAAATAAATTAAAAAAAAAAAAAAAAAAAAAAAAAAAAAAAAAAAAAAAAAAAAAAAAAAAAAAAAAAAAAAAAAAAAAAAAAAAAAAAAAAAAAAAAGAAAAGGGCAATCAGAAAAAAAATAAAATTAAAACAAAAACAAAAACAAAAAAATAAATAAAATAAAATAAACAGAGAGTCAAAGAAGAATAAGGTACAAAGTGGGAAAATGGCAATTAAGTATAAATCAATAATAACCTTAAATGTAAATGGATTAAATGCACCAATCAAAAGACATAGGGTAGCAGAATGGACAAGAAAACATGACCTACATATATACTGTCTTCAAGAGAACCACCTCAGAACAAAAGATCGACACAGACTGAAATTGAAGGGATGGAAAAATATATATCAAGCAAATGAACATGAAAAAAAGCTGGAGTAGCAATACTATTTCAGACAAAATAGATTTTACGATAAAGGCCATAAAAAGAAGGACATTTCATAATATTTAAGGGAACAATCCATCAAGAAGAAGTAACTCTGATAAACATATATGCACCCAACATAGGAGCTCTGAAATATATAAGGAAAATCTTGGAGGACTTCAAGAAGGATATAGACGGCAACACACTAATAAGAGGGGATTTTAATACCCCACTATCAACGATGGACAGATATTCCAAACAAAAAGTCACTAAGGATGTTATGGAATTGAACAACACTCTAGAGGTAACAGACCTAACTAATATATACAGAACCTTTTACCCCAAAGAAGCAAAATACACATTCTTTTCAAATGCACATAGAACATTTTCTAAGATAGACCACTTGGTAGGTCACAAGACAAGCCTCCACAAATACAGGAAAATGGAAATCATACCAAGCATCTTCTCAGATCACAATGGCTTGAAACTAGAAACCAATCTCAAGGGAAAAAACCAAAAATACTCTAACTCATGGAGATGGAATAATATGCATTTAAGTAATGAATGGGTTAACAATGAGATAAAAGACAAAATCAGAAAGTTTCTGGAAACAAATGACAATGAATACACAACAGCCCAAAACCTATGGGACCCAGCAAAGGCAGTCCTCAGAGAGCCCAGAGCAAGTAGAAGGAAGGAAATCAATATCAGAGCAGAATTAAATAACTTAGAGACTTAAACTACAATTTGAAAAATTGACAAGTCCAGGAGCTGGTTCTTTGAAAAAATAAACAAAATTGACGAGCCTTTATCCAGACTCATCAAGAAAAAGAGAGAATACCCAAATAAACAGAATCAGAAATGACAAAGGAGAAATCACAACTGACACCTCAGAAATACAAAAGATTGTAAGAAATTACTGCAAACAACTATATGACAAGAAATATGACAACCTGGGTGAAATAGACACATTTCTGGAAATGTATAGTTTACTGAAACTGAATCCAGAAGAAGCAGAAAGCCTGAATAGGCCAATAACAAATAGTGAAATTGAAGAAGTAATCAAAAATCAAAAAAAGCACAAGAGTTCCAGACCAGATGGATATACAGGTGAATTCTACAAAACATTTAAAGAAGAACTAATTCCTATCCTTCTCAACCTATACCAAAAAATCCAAGAGAGAAGACTCCCAAACTCTTTCTATGAGGCCAATATTATTCTAATCCCAAAACCAGGTCAAGACGCAACTAAGAAAGAAAATTATAGGCCAATATCTCTGAAGAATATGGATGCTAAGATTCTCAACAAAATATTGGCCAACCGGATCCAGCAATGCATTCAAAAAATCATACACCATGATCAAGTGGGTTTCATCCCAGGGATGAAAGGATGGTACAACATTCCCAAATCAATAAATGTAATACACCACATCAACAAAATGAAAGACAAAAACCATATGATCATATTAATAGATGCTGAATAAGCATTTGATAAAGTTCAGCAACCACTTATAATAAAAACCCTCAGCAAAATGGGAATAGAGGGAGCATACCTCAACATCATAAAGGCCATATATGAGAAACCTGAAGCCAATAACATACTCATCGGGCAAAAACTAAAAGCTTTCCCCCTAAGATCAGGAATGAGACAAGGCTATCCACTTTCTCCACTTCTGTTCAACATCGTCTTCAAAGTTCTAGCCATAGCTATCAGAGAAGAAAAAGGAATCAAAGGTAGCCAAACTGGAAAGGAGGAAGTCAAACTGTCAGTATTTGCAGATGATATGATAGTGTACATACAAAACCTGGTAGGCTCCACCAAAAACTTACTTGACCTAATAAGCAAATTTAGCAAAAGAGCTGGGTATAAAGTCAATATATAGAAATCAAAAGTATTTTTGTATACCAATAATGAAACATCAGAAATAGAAGCAAGAAAACAAGTCCCATTACTATAGCAACAAGAAAAATAAAGTACTTAGGAATAAACTGAACTAAGGAGGTAAAAGACCTGTATTCAGAAAACTAGAGAACATTGAAGAAAGAAATGAAGGAAGATACAAATAAATGGAAGCATATACCATGCTCATGGATGGGAAGAATTAACATCATTATAATGTCCATACTACTCAAAGCAATCTATAGATTCAGTGCAATCCCAAATAAAATACCAATGACAGACTTCACAGAAATAGAAAAAAATACTTCAAAAATTTATATGGAGCCAAAAACACCCACAAATAGCCACAGCAATCTTGAGAAAGAAGAACAAAGTAGGAGGAATCACAATACTAGACATCAAACTACACTACAAGGCTACTGTCATCAATACAGTCTGGTACTGGCATAAGAATAGACATATAGACCAATGGAACAGAATAGAGTGCCCAGAAATAAACCCAGGACTCTATGGTCAATTAATATTTGACAAAGGGGGAAGGAACATAAAATAGAGTAAAAACAGTCTCTTCAACTAGTGGTGTTGGGAGAACTGGACAGCCACATGCAAAAAGATAAAACTAGACCACCAACTTACACCATACACCAGAATAAACTCAAGAGGGATAAAGGACTTAAACATAAACAGTGCCACCATAAAGGTCCTGGAGAAAAATGTAGGCAGTAAAATTTTAGATATCCTACACAGAAATATGTTTACTGATACTTCACCAAGGGCAAAGGAAATAAAAGAACAAATCAACAAATGGGACTATATCAAATTGGAAAGTTTCTGTTCAGCTAAAGAAAACACCAGCAAAATTCAAAGGGAACCAACTTTGTATGGGGAAACATGTGCCAATGATACCTCAGACAAGGGTTTGACCTCTGAAATATATAAAGAACTAATGAGACTTAACACCAGGGAAAGAGACAGTCCAATTAAAAAATGGGCAAAGACCTGAACAGACAACTCACTGAGAAAGGCATACAAAGGGCCCAGAGGCATATGAAAGAATGCTCAACATCACTAGCCATCAGAGATGCAAATTAAAACCACAATAAGATACCACCTCACACCTGTCAGAATGGCAATCATCAACAAATCAACAAACAAGTGTTGGCAAGGATGTGGGGAATAGGGAACCTTGGTGCACTATTGGTGGGAATGCAGGCTGGTGCAGCCACTGGAAAACAGTATGAAGTTTCCTTAAAAAACTAAAAATGGAACTTCCTTTTGATCCAGCAATTCCACTACTAGGACTATACCCAAAGAATCCTGAAACACCAGTTCATAAGAACCTATGTACCCCTATGTTCATAGCAGCGTTATTTACAATAGCCAAATGCTAGAAACAGCCTAAGTGCCCATCAGTGGATGATTGGATCAAAAGACTTTGGTCCATTTACACAATGGAATACTACACAGCAGAAAGAAAGAAGGAATTCCTACCCTTTGCAACAACATGGATGGAACTGGAGAGTATTATGCTAAGTGAAATAAGCCAGTCAGTGAAGGAAATACCATATGATCTCACCCATTACAGGACAATAATGAACAAGAAAACAATAAGCAAAACAGAACCAGATATATGAATACAGTGAATAGGCCTTCAGTGGGAAGAGGGAAGAGGGGTGGAGGGACGGGGGAAGAAGAGGCAAAGAAGGGGAGCAGTTTAGCCAAGAACCTAGTATGGGAGAACCATGGACATGGAGAACAAGTGGGATAGACTTTGTGGGGGAGTGTGTGGGTAGGGAAGGGGACAGAGGGGAGTACAAAGGGGATGGATGTAATACAACAACAATAAAATTAAATTTAAAAAGAAAAAGAAAAATTTCAGAGAACTTGAAAATTCAGTTCTTTGGAATACTACTACACAAATTTGTGTATAATTTTTATGTGCCTAGTAAATTACTTATTAATATTATTAATACTATTATTTTGAACTCATTCAGTTAAATCATTGCCTACAAAGTGCCAGTAGTTTCTGGAGTATAGAGCTCAATTACAATTCTTGATTCCAAGAAGCTTTGAGCCCAGTTGGGAGACAGACCACTGTAAACAACATCGAATTAATTATATAATAATGTGATGGGTTTTATGGCAGATATTTAAACAGAGTGCTATCTATGGAATGAATGAGGAGGACCTAACTGATCCTTATCTGAATCTTGAAGAATAAATGAGGTATAGTAGGAAGGAGAATGGAGAAAGTGCGGTACGTGTAGAGAACCTTGAGAAAACAGTGTTAGGCAATGGTAGGTCTTTCAATGTGAAAGAGGTATTGGATGTGAGGGAGAAATCAGTGGAAAATAATAAACAAGTGGGTAGAGCCACTAAAAAGGACTTAGAACTTCTTTGGTACACAAGAATGATTATTGGAATGAAAATTTCCCTGCAATACAAATCGAAGAATGTAACAGTTTACAATGAAGATATCTAGGTAGCCTATAATCATGAAAAGATATTTCACCTTATTAATGATCAAATAAATAAAAATTGAATGTCATTTCAATTAAACTTTAAAGTTAATATTTACTAGTTGCAAAGTTTGTGGGGAGACAGGCACTTATATTTACTGTAAATATAAGAATTTATGAAGGAGGGGTTGATAAACTATGGCATATGGGCTAACTATAGCCTGCCTTTTGTACAGTCCTTAAGAATGGTGTTTACATTTTCAAATGGTTGAAGAATTGCTCTTATTTACCTTTGAATGACTTCCAAATTAGCTTATACTACAGACTTGAAAATGTTTCAACCTAACTATATGGCAAAACTACTTATATGTGAAGCTCATGCCATTATAAAGTTATTTCAATTAAGAACTAGTATTGCTTGAGTTATAAGAAATGTCCAGCTGTTATACATTTTCAGCATTGTCAAAAGTTAGAGATCTCCATTTCAACACAGATTCCCAGCAATATATTTTCTGATTTCATTTCACAGTGGAGTTGCTCAACCTGATGCAAGTACAAAGAAATTTCTATATTCCAAAGTCTATTTAACAGTGCAGTTGAGAATTGGAATTAGAAGTGATTAATTTGCAATGTAATGCATGCTCAAAGGCAATCTAGTCTTTTAGCTAATAGAATATTTAAAAATGACTTATTATAGATATCAATATATTGCAATGACTGTCTTTGAGGAAAGAAATTTGCAACAGTGAAATATGTAAAATTTCATCACAGATCAGCATTAATAGGTGAACATTTGCAATAGATTTTTATAATAAGGAACACTAACTTTCAACCCTAATTAAAATGTTATCCCCACCAAATTTCATATTCATATTTATAGGCCTGTCTTACAAAAATAATACTAAATTATACTTTATTTTCATCAGTAAAGATTTATAAAAATTTATTTTTTCTTGTTATATATAGGTACTTTTATAATAACTTCAATTCTTCCTCCTGTCCCATAAGCCTTCAATATTTGCCATCTGGCCTTTTATAGGAAAAGATTTCTGATTCTACATTTTAATAACATATCAGAGTTTAAAATTTGGATACATATACTTTTGGGAAATCTTCCTAGGGAAATGATGTGCCACTGTATGTCCAAGATTGGTGATGATAACATAACTTATAATGAAAAGTTGGAAGCAATGTAAACAGATATCAATTGAAATAATCAGTGTTTTCTCTTTTAATCCATAGTGTCATAATTTCATAACAGATCCTTGTATTCAATAAAGGAATTAGTAGTAATTTAAAATATATATTACTGTATTCAATTTGCTATTATTTAAGACTTTTGTATCAGTGTTCATAATTAAGAAGCCTATGACTTCACTTGGGTTTGACTACTATCAAGGTTATACAACACTTATAAAATAAGTTATGTGGCTTTTTTCCATTTTTCTCATTGGCAATATTTCTGTGATTCCTCACTGAAAAGAACCAAAAGATATGCTATGCATGTGAGAAGAAATTGCCAACTGACATAAATATCTGATTAAAATATGAGTATATACCTATTTATGGCTGGAAAGATGTTTTAATTCTGACCCCAATTAAACTGTTACAATTAGTGGAATTCCAATCAAAATCCCATCAAGGATTTTATGGGACTTACATGTAGATCTTAAAATGTATATGTAAAAACAAAGTCAAGAGTATCTAAAATATATGCTAGTTAACATTAAGACTACATGACACTGGTATGCAGGCATAAACCAAAGGGGGGAAAAAAAAAATATATATATATATACATACAACTATGGTTCACTAGAGTAGCATTTTAATTTCCTTCAAGAAGTTTTTCTTTGTATTCACAACATGGTTAACACACAAGGCCTAGCTTTTGGCCTATAGCAGCTTTTGATAGGTCTTGCTCACTAGGCTTAATAATTTTTAGCTTTTGATTTAAAGTTTGAGACATGAAACTCTTCCTTTTAGCTGAACACATAAAGGCCATTGTAGGGTTATTAACTGGCCTGATTTCAATATTTTTGTGTTTCAAGCAATAGGGAGGCCGGAGCAGAGAGAAAGGGTAACCGCCAATTGATGGAGCAGTTAGAAGACACACCACTGTTTATCAACTAAGTTTGGTACCGTATATATGTACGGTTCATGGTGCTCCAAACAATTATAATAGTTACATCAAAAATCTCACTGTAATTGAAAAAATTAACTAAAAATAAATGAATAAACCTACAAAAAGTCACTGATCACAGATCACCATAATAAATATAATAATGATGAAAAGTTTGAAATATTCATAGAATTCCTTTACTTAGAATGTAAGTTTTAGCAGAAAATTATTCATGCTTCACTAAGTTTTCATGTTTATTTCACTGCTGTATATAGCACTGGTCATTGAATAATAAATTTGAATTGCACTGATCCACTTGCACTGATCCATGTATGTGTGTAATTTTTCAATAAATACAGTCAGGTCTCTGTATTTATTGGTTTTATATCCATGGATTCAACCAACCACAGATTGAAAACAGTGTTTTTGGTCTATGCTTGGGAACCTGCACATGCATAGGACCAACAGTATGTACTGTTATATGCCGTTTTATATAAGGGATTCGAGCATCCACAGATTCTGGCATCACAGTGGATCTTGGAGTCAGTCCCCTGCAGATACCAAGAGCCAACTGTAGTCAAGATTTGGGGGAGTCAAAATTTAAACACAATATTTTAATTGCATGGGAGGCTGGCCTCTAACTCTCATGTTGTTCAGGAGTCAACTGTATTATTATCATAATTTAAAAAAAATCACCATACACCAGAATAAACTTAAGATGGATAAAGGACTTAAACATAAGCCATGCTGCCATAAAAGTCCTAGAGGAAAACATATGAAGTAAAATTTCAGATATCCTATGCAGCAATATTTTCACTGATACTTCTCCAAGAGCAAAGGAAATAAACAAATGGGACTACATCAAACTGAAAAGTTTCTGCTCAACTAAAGAAAACATCAGCAAAAGTAAAAGGGGACCAACCAAATGAGAAAATACATTTGCCAATGATACCTCAGACAAAGGTTTGGTCTCCAAAATATATAAAGAACTTAAACTAATCAACACCAGGGAGAAAGACAGCCCAATTAAAAATGGGCAAAGGACTTGAACAGACACTTCTTTGAGGAGGACATACAAAGGGCCCATATGAAAGAATGCTCAACATCACTAGCCATCAGAGAGGTGCAAATTAAAACCACAATAAGATACCACCTCACACCTGTCAGAATGGCCATCATCAATAAATCAACAAGTGCTGACAAGGATGTGGAGAAAAGGGAACCTTGATGCACAATTGGTAGGAATGCAGACTCGTGCAGCCACTATGGAAAACAGTATGGAATTTCCTCAAAAAAACTAAAAATGGGACTGGCTTTTGACCCAGTAATTCCACTGCTAGGATTATATCTGAAGAACCCTGAAACACCAATTCAGAAGAACCTATGCATCCGTATGTTCATAGAAGCACTATTTACAATAGCCAAGTGCTGGAAACAGCCTAAGTGCCCATCAGTGGATGAATGGATCAAAACACTATGGTACATTTACACAATGGAATACTGCACAGCAGAAAGAAAGAAGGAGCTCATACCTTTTGCAACAGCATGGATGGAACTGGAGAGTATTATGCTTAGTGAAATAATCACTGTCAGTCAGTGAAAGACAAATACCACATGAGACTAATGAACAAAAAAAACACAAGCAAAATAGAACCAGAGGCATTGAAACAAGGAGCAGACTTTTAGTGTGCTGAGGGGAGGGAGGAGGGAGAGAAAGAGGCAAAGAACGGGAACAGTTTAGTCAAGGAACTAGCCAAGAACAGTTTAGCCAAGGATCCATGGACATGGACAACATGTGGGGATTGACTGTGGGAGAGGGGATAGGGAGGGTGGGGCAGGGAAGAGCAGTGGGGGAAAAGTGGGATAAATGTAATACAATAACAAAAAATAATTTTAAAAATTTTATCCTTTCTATATAATGCTATGGAGTGATCCCACGATATACTGAATTAAAAACATTAAGTTACCAAACAGTGTGTTTAGTATGGTACTAAAACAGAGGTTTGAAAACATACACACACACAGGGGTATAGATGAATATATATGCATTTTCAATTCTATAGATGTATGTATTTCCTATAAATGAAGGATATACCAAATGTGGCAGCTTAAAGAGGAAGGAAAGGGAAATGTGAAGAGAGCAAAGATTGAAGCTAGATCTCACTGAATAGGAAGCTGCTAAAAGATTTTAAATAGAGGAATGAAGTCAATTATCATTGTTTTGACCAAGGGTCTGCAAAACATTTCTCTAACAGCCAGAAAGCAAATGTTTTAGGACTTGCAAGCCATATGGTTTCCTACAACTACTCAACTCTGCCAGTATAGGAAAAAAAGCACTCATAAACAGTACCTAAACAACTGTGTTTGGTTGTGTTTCAATAAAACTTCATTTATGGACACTGAAACTTAAATTTGAATATCATATATTTTTAAGTGTCATGTAATATTCTTTTAATATTTTTCAATGACTTAAGACAGTAAAAAAAGATTATTGGGCTGGATTTGACTGAAAGGCCATAGTTGCTGACACCTAGCTTATATGATCGCATAGGCTACACACTGAAAAGTAAACAAAGAGGTAGGCCATTTCAGGCTTGTTTTCTCAGACCTAGCACCTTCCTATTGACTTCGATATTCAAGGCCTATTGATATCATGCTATATGCCTTTATCTGCCGCTTTTTGCATAGATGTTATGCAAAGAGACTATTTTCAGATTAACGGATATATTTTTTCGGTGATCCTTTTGTGTTCCATGTGGTATTAATTTTAGTCTTTTAGGAAGATATATTTTGGGAGTAGAAAATCATTTATACATAGGAATGTTTCTTTTTCATTTTATAATCTTTTAAATTCAAAGAGGTGATATTTCTCAGTAGATAGGCCAGACCTATAGATCTCTGCCTAGATGATAAATTTAAATAGGAATAGTTAACATAATAGAAAACATGATAAATTATTTTAGACAGTTTCAACATGGAGTCTCAAAAGTACGCATATAAAAGATTAAATGAAACTTTGAGGCCATTATGCTCTCTTAAGGCCCTCAGTGTTTCCTCTTAAGGTATACCTTGGGCTATAAATAAGCAAAGAAAAAAAAAAGATGCAGCTTTTTGATAAAGATTATTCACTTTTACAAATAAAAAGGAAAGTATATCTATTTCTCTCCTTCCCTTATTTTATGTTATTTTTCACACATAAAAATCCTTATGGGTTAAGGTTAGCCTATCAATACAAAGGCTTTTAGACTAGAGATTAAAACTAACGTGAAGAGTTCCTTAATATTGCTACTGCTTAAACTGACTAAATGCTGAAATAATTTGATTGAAAAAAAGATTAATAACCACAGACAAAAGAAGACACATCACCAAAATGAAAATAATGGGAGTGTAGAGGAGGTGCAAGAGGGCTGGCTGGGCTCCCACCAATGACAGCTAAAGTTCTGGAGGGATATTTCAGTGGCCCTGAGAAGTGTGGGATCTAAACCCTAAGATGGGCTCCCTAGCCTATGACACCAGAGCCAGAAAGGAACACAGGTAATATCCAGCTGCGAAAAGCAGCAGGTTTCTGTCTGCCAGGGAGAGACTGCTGGAGGTGCAGAGAGCTTCTTAAAGGGACAATGCACAAAATTTCATTTGCAGCCACCTACTCTGGGCTCTGGCATAGGAAGGGCAGAATGGACTAGAGTCACCCGAGGAGAGTCAGGGGCTGGTGGCTCTGGGGAGAGAACTGAAGGAACAGGTGCCAGGCTACCTGCGCTGAGTCACTTCCTATACTGCACAGGCCATCTTATTCAGGCAAAGCACTACTCTCTAGTGGCATCAGCCTGAGGGGAAGCAACAGCCCTACCCATAAGAATTACTCTGTCACACAACAGACCACCTTAACTGTAAATGTATTAAATGCTCCAATCAAAATACATATGGTAGTTGAATGGATAAGAATACAATACTCATATATATGCTGCCTCCAAAATATACATCTCAGATCACAAGATATACACAGACTGAAAGTAAAGGGATGAAAAAAGATATGTCATGCAAATAGGAAGAAAAAAAAAAAAAAGGTAGGGTAGCAGTACTTTGATTAACTAGACTTTAAAATTAAGGCTGTAGTAAGGGACTAAGAAGGACACTACATAATGATAAAGGGAACAATCCAACAAGAGGATACAACCTTAGTAAACATTTATGCAACCAACATGGGAGCACCTAAATATGTAAAGCAAATCTTAATGGACATAAAGGGAGAGATGGATAGAAATACAGTCATAGTTGAGGACTTTTAAGACTCCCTTTGCCTTCAATGGGTATATCTTGCAGAAAGAAAATCAACAAGAAGACAGAAGCCTTAAATGACACATGAGATTAAATGGATTTAATTGATATCTTCAGAGCATTTCACCCCAAAATGGCAGAATATACATTCTTTTCTAACACACATAAAATGTTTTCTAGGATAGACAATGTTAGGGCACAACACTAGTCTTAAAAATTTTACGAAGACTGAAATCATATCAAGTATCTTTTTCTGACCATAATGCTGTGACACTACTAATCGATCACAAGAAGAACACTGAAAAACATGCAAAGACACGGAAGCTAAATTACAGGTAATTAATGAATGGATCAACAAGATCAAGGAAGAATTCAAAAGATACCTTGAAACAAATGAAAATGAGGAGACACTATCCAAAATCTGTGGGACATAGGAAAGCAATCCTAAGAGGGAAATCCATAATATTACAGGCTTATTTCAAAAAAGTAAGAAAAAGCTCAGATAACCAATCTAACTTCACATTTAAAGGAACATGAAAAAGAATAAAAAACCCAAAGTGAGTAAAAGGAAAAAAATAATAAAAATTGAAATAGAAATGAACAAAATAGAGTGTAAAAAAATGATACAAAAGAGCAATGAATCCAAGAGCTAGTTCTTTGAAAAGATAAGCAAGATTGACAAAACTTTAACTAGACTCATCAAGAATAAGAAAGGACCCATATAAACAAAATCAGAAATGAAAGAGGGGAAGTAACAAATGACATGAAAGAAAGACAAAGGATTCTAAGAAAATATTATGAATAACTATATGCCAACAAACTGGACAACATGGATGAAATGGATGAATTCCCAGAAACGTATAATCTTCCAAAATAATTTAGAAAGATTCAGAGAATTTGAGTAGACACATTACACCTAGTGAAACTGAAGTAGTAATCAAAAAACTCCCAACAAACAAAAGCCCTGGATCAGATAACTTCACAGATGAATTTCACCAAACATTCTGAGAACACCTCTCCTTCTCAAACTATATCATAATATTCAAGAGGAGGGAAGTCTCCCAAACTAATTTTATGAGACAAGTATTATCCTAATTCTCCAGATAAAGATACTACAAAGAAAGAAAATAGGCCAATATCCCTGAACATAAATGCTAAAATCCTCTACAATATTAGCAAGCAAAATACAGCATTGCATCAAAAAGATCATACAACATGATCAAGTGGGATTTATTCTGGGAATTCAAGTTGGGTACATATTCACAAGTAAATCAATGTGATTCACCACATAAATAAAACAAAGGATAAAAACCACATGATCATATTAATACACGAAGAAAAAGCATTTGATAAAATCCAGCACCCCTTTATGATAAAAACTCTCAGCAAAGTGGGATTAGAGGGAACCTATCTAAAGATAATAAAGGCCATATATAATAAACCCATTGCCAGTATCATACTCAACAGCAAAAAACTACAAGCATACCCCCTTAAAATTGGGAACAAGACAGGGATGTCTGCTTTCACCTCTCTTATTCAACATAATACTGGAAGTCTTAATCACAGCAATCAGACAAGAAGAAGAAATAAAAGGCATCCAAACTGGAAAGGGAGAAGTAAAACTGTCATTATTTGCAGATGACATGATACTGCACATAGAAAACCCCAAAGATTCCACCAACAAACTATTAGAAATAGAAATTAATTCAGCAAAGTATTGGATACAAAATTAATATCTAATATCCAGAAATCAGTTGCATTTTTATATGCCAATAATGAACTAACAGAAAGGGAAATAAAGAAAAACAATCCCATTCTCAATTGCTACAAAAATAATAAAATACTTAGGAATAAACCTAACCAAAGATGTATTCAGAAAATTATGACACTGAAGAAAGAAGAAGATACAAATAAGTGGGAAGCATATACTGTGTGAATAGGAAGAATTAGCATTATTAAAATGTCCAAACTACCCAAAGCTATCTATAGATTCAATGCAATTCCAATGAAGATTCCAGTGATGTATTTCATAGAATATGAATATTTCAAAAGTTTATATTGAGCCACAAAAGGCCCCACATATAAACAGCAATCCTGAGGGAAAAACAACAACAAAGTTGGAGGAATAACACTACCGAATATCAAATTATATTATAAGGCCATGGTAATCAAAACAGCATGATACTGGCATAAAAACAGACACACAGATCAATGGAATAGAATAGAGACCCCAGAAATAAACCCACACCTTTATAGACAATTCATATTTGACAGAGGAAGCAAGCACATACATGGGCTAAAGATAGTTTATTCAGTAAATGGTGTTGGGAAAATTGAACAGATACATGCAGAAAAAATGAAACTAGACACTTTCTTACACCACATACAGTAGTAAATTCAAAATGGATAATGACTTAAATACTAGAGCTGAAACCATAAAAATTACAGAAGAAAACAGAGAGCAAAATCTTGAACATTACTCATAACAATTTTTATTGGCTATATCTCCACAGGCAAGGAAAATAAAAGGAAAAAACAAACAAACAAATGGGCCTATATCAAACTAAAAAGTTTTTGCACAGGAAAAGAAATCATCTACAAGATGAAAAGAAAACCCACAGAATGGGAGAACATATTTGCCAATACATCTCAAATAGCTAAAATTTATAAAGAATTTACAAAACTCAACACCAAAAAAACAACCCAATTAAAAATGGACAAAGGACCTGAATTGGCACTTCTCCAAAGCGAACATACAGATGGCCAACAGACATATGAAAAGATGCTCAACATCATTAATCACCAGAGAGATGCAAATTAAAACCACAATGAGATATCTCACATCTGTCAGAATGGCTATGATCATTAAATAAACAAACAAGAAGTACTGGTAAGATGTGGAGATAGGAAAGCCCTTTTGCACTTTTTGTGGAAATGCAAACTGGTGCAGCCACTATGGAAAGCAGTATAGACATATCTCAAACAGTTAAAAATGGATCTGCCTTTTGACCCAGCTATCCCACTTCTGAGAATATATCCAAAGGAATCCAAAACACTAATTTGAAAAACACAAGCACTCCTATGATCATTGCAGTGTTATTTACAATCACCAAGATAATGGAAGCAGCCCAAATGTCCATAAGTAGATGAGTGGATAAAAGCACTATGGGACATTTACACATGGAATACTACTTGTCTGTAAAAAAATAAATAAAATAAAATTTTACCCTTTGTGACAGTGTGGATGGACCTGGAGAACATTATGCTATGTGAAATAAACCAGTCAGAGCAAGACAAATACCGTATAATTTACTCATATGTGGAATCTAATGAACAAACTAAAACTAAGAGGAAAATGGGAGAGACTCATAGATGAAGAGCAGGATGACGACTAGTAGGGGATGGGGAGAAGGGATGGAGGGATTGAGAGAAAAGGAAAAAGGACTCAAGGATGTGGACAACAGTATGGTGACTGCTGTGGAGAGACGGGTATAAAGGGACTAAATGGTAATGGAAAACATACAATAAAGATTAAATAAAGAGAGATTAGAAGATGTCTTTGATGATTACGTATTAATCTGCAAAGCACTAGAAAGTACAGAACAATGTAATAAACTGAGAAATTTGCCAGGTATGATGCATTTAAATATTCAGTCTTTCAGTTCTTATCTTGATTAGAAGATTGGGACTATAGACATAAAAAAAATAAAGAACACTGGCTGGTGTGGCTCAGTGGATAGGCGCCGGCCATGTGAACCCTGGGGTCACTGGTTCGATTCCCAGTCGGGGCACGTGGCCAGGATGCAAGCCAGGTCTCCAACCAGGTCTGTAGCTGGAGGCGGGTGAGGGGCAGCCATGCACTGATGTCTCTCTCCCTTCCCGCCTCTCTCCCTTCCCCCTCTCTTAAAATAATAAGTAATCTTTAAAATAGATAAATAAATAAATAAATAGAGACATGATGAAAATCTTCCTTTACTAGGGTACGCTTTGCCAGAGTTGAGAAGATGGAGATCAAGGGGAAAATTCAATGGTCTCAGAAAAATCTAAAAACACTGCAATGTCAGCGTGAGTAGATTTTGTTGAAAATAATAAAACCGTCCCTCAATAAACTAATAATACCTACTCAATATAACATAACAAAATACAGATGGAATAACAAAAGGTCTGTACTTTTACAGTAATGAGAAATATTTTTTCATGATCAATAAAAGCACAATTTAATTCAATGATGCAAAGTTAGAATTTAAAGAACAGTCTGAAGACAAGTAGTCTAATGTCATAAATCCCTATTAACAAAGCTTAAACTACAAAATGTCTTCATTGGCCAAAAGATTCAGGCAAAAGAGCCTTCCATTTTTTGTTTTCAAGAAGTTTTTGTTTTATTATTTCTTTGACAACAATGACATCCCTGTGGAACAGAAAACACTGGGAAACCAGGAAAGGAATACCATCTTTTTTGTTCATTGATCTCAATGTGACATTGTGGTGAAAGAGCTTACAAAATAAGAACCAGATGCAGAACACAAGGAAGGATCTGTAAGAAACTGGTCAGTTTTACTGTTTGTAGCTTATAAATAGGAGGACTGAAGTGTATTGAATTTATAACCTCTTTGGTCCACTTTACACTGTGGTTACTTTAAAAATACAAGTGAGAACATTTATAATTTGTTACTTTGCCCTAAAATCTAAGGGACAAGACTGAGCATATTCAAGATATATGAGATATATTTTGCCCTATATCCTGGTTTCTGTAGCTGCACTTCTTCAGAGAATACAGAGGCATTTAATAAGCTTATTAGGTAGAAAGGTGTCATCCTCTCACATCAAAAGTACATGAGGATATAAGTTCAAGAATTATAAATTCTTAAAAACATTTTAAAAAAGCCTTTGGCCCCTGGCAAGGAAAATGTCAACAAGTCAAAGGAAACTAGATGGCTATTGACCAGTTTCATGAATGCCAAGTTACAAGCCAAGATGGAATAATGCTTTCCTACCATGCAACTAAGACACACATGACACTAATCCGTTTTAATGGTCACAAAAGCTGACAATTTACTCAGCCTTAGAACTGAAGGCACAAAGTCATCTCTGGGAATGACTCACCATAAACAGGTCACGAGCACCAATGTCAACAGCTAACAGAAATGCCTTTTCAAATCTTTGGTACCTGTAAGAAAGAAATGTTATCTATTAGTTGCAAATAAAACTGTAAAAGCAGAGAGCTGTTTGCTTAATGTATTTATGTGTTATTGTTTTTGGTCTTCTAGTGGCAAAAGTACTTTCAAACAGCAGAGCCTTTGTCCACTGGGATTTTTTGCATGTGAAATATTACTGTACTTAGGAGCTGAGGCCCAGTGCCTGTGGACGCCCTTCAGTACCACTTTGCAGGATAAACACAACCAAAAGTCGGTGCTGCTGAGGAGAGGGAAAAGATAGTTTAGTAAATATGTTTTTCAAAACTTTTTACTTCATTGTGCTATGTAAGAGAAAAGCATGGGGACATAGAGACTATAGCAGGCTAAGAGTAACATTTTAATTATACTTTTGTGTTTCTTAGTTAAAAGTTGAGAAGTCAAATGTTGCATTACTATTAAGTCTCCTTTGTGATTTTTTGAAAAAAATTAATCTTAGACTGTTGTAAAATGACAATATAAGTAGTTGCTAAATATTATTTTAGTAATACTTTTCTACTTTTTTTTCAATCCTTCTCTTTCCCTGAAGTGAAAATTTTGAGAATTTTACTTTAATTTTAGGCTAAGATAGATGAGAAAAACTGCAGTTGAAATTAGCTAGCCACCTTTAGAGAGAGAGATCCGAGATGGAGGCATAAACAAGCTGCATCTCCCTTCACAACATAAACGGGTACATCGACCTCAAAACTAGAGACAACCAGGAATTCTCAATTTCAAACTGCATGGAAATCCAACAAACAAAAGAAAGAAGGAAGAAATGCTCATCCAGACAGGTAGAAGGGGCGGGGCTGGGAAACAGAGGAAGCGCCTTGGCTAACAGATTGCCCGAGCGGGTCGGCGCTGCAGTGGCGAGAGCAGGAGGGGCTGCCAGGGGAAAAAGCAGTCACACTAGGGGCCCCTGTTGAGTGCTCCTGGCACCAGGCCAGATCACATGGCTCACGGTTCCAGCGCCAGGAGAGAAAATAGAGCCACATCACTTCTGACTATGAAAACCAGTGGGAGTTGGGGTGAAGGAACTATCCATCTCACAGAAGAGTCCACTTGTTTAGAGGCCCCCAAAATGTCCACAGACCCACCCACTCTGGGAACCACAGATAAGGCAAAAACTAGAGAGGTACCAGTCCCATACAGGAAGCAGAAGTGCCAGGAAAAGGGGCAGGCTCTGAGTAAGTCACATTGTTCCCCCTCAGACCACTCCCCCACATACAGCACCAAAACCTGGTAAAAGGGGTTGTCCACACTGATGAGTACCTAAGGCTCTGCCCTTTACAATGTAACAGACGTGACAGCTCTATCTGAGACAGAGAGGCACACAGAAGCCTGTTAAAATGCAGAGACAGAGAAATATGACTCAAAAAAAGGGAACAAATCAAGGTCCCAGTGTCTGAACTAAGAAAGAAAGAAATAGCTAGCCTGACATATGAACAGATAGCCAACCTGATAGACGCCAAGTTTAAAATGCTGGTAATGAAGATGCTCACAGACTTGACAGACATGCTTGAGTACGGTAAACACATAAAGGAAAAAGTAAAGGCTAGATTAAGTGAAACAAAGGAAAATACACACAAGACCAATGGTGAAGGAAAGGAAAATGGGGTTCAAATCAATGATTTGGAACATAAGGAAGAAAAAACAATCAATCAGCACAGAAAGTAGAAACAAGAATTTTAAAAAAATGAGGAGAGAATCAGGAACCTCCGAGACAACTGTAAACATGCCAACATCTGAATCAGAGGGATGCCAGAAGGAGAAGAGGAAGAGCAAGAAATTGAAAACTTGTGTGAAAAAAACATAAAGGAAAGCTTCCTAAACTTGGCAAAGGAAATAGACATACAAGTCCAGAATGCACAGAAGTCTCAAACAAGCTAGATCCAAATCGAACCATACCAAGACACATCATAACTAAAATGCCAAAGGTTAAAGATAGAGAGAAAATCTTAAAAACAGCAAGAGAACAGTTACCTACAAAGGGTTCCTATGAGTACCTAAGTTGATAGTCCTATAAGACTATCAACTGACTTCTCAAGAGAAACTTTGAAGGCAAGAAGGGACTGGCAAGAAGTATTCAAAGTCATGAAAAGCAGGGACTTACACCCAAGATTACTCTATCCAGCAAAGCTGTCATTCAGAATGGGAGGGCAGATAATGTGCTTCCCAGACAAGGTAAAACTAAAGGAGTTTATCATCACCAAGACCTTATCATATGAAATGTGAAAGAGGCTTATTTAAGAAAAAGAATATCAAAACTGTGAACATTAAAATGACAACAAACTCACAACTATCAATAACAAAGTCTAAAAATATAAAAAGGAAAATAAAAACAAACCAAGAAAACAACCAGAATAGGACCAGAAACATGGGTGTGAGGATCATGGGGGAGGGTTATCAACTAGGAGGGGGGAGGGTTATCAACTAGGAGGGGAAAGGGGGCAAAATGGGGAAGTGGGGCAGGGATTAGGAAACAGTTGGTGGGTACAAGATAGACAGTGGGAAGTTAAGGATAATAGAATAGAGAAAAGGGTGAAATCAGAGAACTTATAAGCACAACCCATGGACATGAACTAAGTTGGGAGGGGACTATGGGAGAGAATGGGGGACTTGGGTGGAGGGAAAAAAGGGAGAAGAATTTCATACAACCAAAACAGCATAATCAATAATATATTCAAAATTTAGCTACCTTTATAGAAAGTTTAAGATCTTGAGAGAAAAGTACGTCATGAACATACATAGTTAATTATTGAACAACTGGGGGTTAGGGATGCCAACCCTTTCAGAGTCCAAAATCCACCTATAACATTAACTTCCCCGAAACTTAAATATAGTCGGTCCTTGGAATCCTTTGGAGGATTGGTTCCAGGACCACTTGCAGATATAGAAATTTACAGATTCTCATGTTCCTTATATAAAATGGTGTACTACATGTAGCCACCTGTCCACATCTGCAGATCTCCAACCAGGGACAGAAAATATTTTCAATCAGCAGCTTGTTGTGAGGGTGTGACACCTGCAGAGGACCCACTGTATTTATTGAAAAAAAAAAAACTTATATGTAAGTGGACCTCTGTGGTTCAAGCCAGTTATTTAAGGGTCAACTTTGCACCAGGTTTTGGAAAGAAAGGTCATCTTTATTTTGTGTCTGAATGCTGAGGTTTATATAGGAATAACTGTCAATTTTTCTGACTCTAGCAAAAAGCAGGTAAATTACCAAGTTGTCCCCTGTTCTCTATTTTATTTTATGAAGTGCAGTGATACAACATATCAGATTTCAAATAAAACATATCAGAAATATGGAATATTAACAGAGTATATAAATTGTATTAGTGAAACAGTTAAAATAATTAAAATTCAAACAAACAAAACTTATTCTTATAACATATCAGCTGGTAGGTCCAGAACCTGAACTATTTCAGTTTCCATGTTATGTTTGATGACTATTATCTCCTCCTTGGCAATTCTTGTTAGTATTTCCAGTGTTTACCTGAATCCCTTTCAACCATGGAAGATCAGAAGGCAATTGTGTTTATTTTTGTTCCTGGAAATTCTTGGTTCCTTACACATTCAGTGGAGGTGGGATGTAATGAGGAAGAGGACAGAATGATCAAGTTCTACTACTTTCCCACACATTCACTGACATTTTGCGTTTGTTTACATTCCAGTGAATCTTTCCTGGCAGTAGTAATCATCTATCTTTTAAAGGTAAGTTTTCACCTTTTCTGCCCTTTGGCCACATGTGACTATAAACTTGTCCCCCTTGAAAGCTTCTTTTTCCTTAATTTGGAAGTGCTATTCTTTGTTTTCTCACTTCTTAGATTTCATCTTCTTCATCCCCTTTCCTAGTGCATTTTTCTCTGCCCACTCCATGAACTTGGCATACTATTGGTCCTCTTTTAATTTATTTTCAATCAGTCCAGTCTTCGAGTACCCTTACCCACTCCCATTGATAATTACATGAATGGCTTATGAAACATAATGTAAGCGTTAGAGGAAAACATAGGTAGTAAAATTTCAGATATCCCACAGAGCATATTTTCACTGATATATCTTCTAGAGCAAAGGAAATAAAGGAGAGAATAAACAAATGGGATTACATCAAATTTAAAAAGCTTCTACTTGGCTAAAGAAAACATCAGCAAAATAAAAAGGGAACCAACCTTATGGGAAAACATTTGCCAATGGACAAGGGTTTGATCTCCAAAATACATAAAGGATTTACATGACTCAACATTATGAAGACAAACAATCCAATTTAAAAAATGGGCAAAGAGCCCTGGCTGATAGCACAATGGAAGCCCTGGCTGGTAGGTAGCACAATAGATAAGGTGGTGCCAGCCTGCGAACCCAGAGGTCGCTGGTTCGATTCCCAGCCAGGGCAACATAATCAGGTTGCAAGCCAGGTCTCCAGCCAGGTCTGTAGCTGGAGGCAGGTGAAAGGCAACCATACATCGATGTTTCTCTCCGTCTCTGCCTCTCTCCCCTCCCCTCTCTATGGAAGATAATAAATAAAATCTTTAAAAAAAAAAATTGGCAAAGGACCTGAACAGACACTTTTCCAAGGAGGACATATGGATGGCCCACAGACATATGAAAGGATGCTCAACATCACTAGACGTCAGAGAGTCAGAGAGATGCAAATTAAAACCACAATGAGGTATTACCTCACACAGGTCAGAATGGCCATCATTAACAAATCAATAAAGAACAAGTGCTGGGGAGGATGTGCAGTAAAGGGAACCCTGGTGCACTGTTAGTGGGAATGCAGACTGGTGCGGCCACTGTGGAAAATGGTATTAAATTTCCTCAAAAAACTAAAAATGGAATTGCCTTTTGATCCAGTGATACCACTGCTGAGATTATACCCAAAAAATCCTGAAACACCAATTCAAAAGAACCTATAAACCCCAATGTTCATAGCAGTATTATTTACAATAGCAAGTGCTAGAAACAGTTTAAATGCCCATCAGTGGATGATTGGATCAAAAAACTATGGTACATTTACACAATGGAATACTACACAGAAGAAAGACGGAATTCCTACCCTTCATGGCAGCATGGATGGAACTGGAGAATATTATGCTAAGTGAAATAAGCCAGGTGGTAAAAGGCAAACACCATATGATCTCACCTATAAGTAGAACCTAACAAACAAAAATGAACAAACACAAAATAGAACCAGTGATGTGGAAATAAGAAACAAACTGACAGTGACCCAGAGGGGCGGAGGTAGAGGGATTATGGGGAAAAGAAGGGGAAGGGTCTAATCAAAGAATAATTATAAAGGACCCATGGACATGAACAATAGGGTGGGGATTGACTTTGGGAGTGAGGGTGGGCAGGACAGGGGAGAGCAATGGGGGAAAATTGGGACAACTGTAATTGAACAACAATAAAAAAATTTAAAAACATTAGAAATGCCATGTTGCATTCATTAAAAATGAATGATCAAATTGCTTCATGTTTGTCTCCAAACCAGAGATGAGCCAGCTCCCTCTTTGGCTGCTATAGTATGCTAGGAATCCAAAATTCCATCACTTTAAACTACAAGTTTTAAAACTAATATCATTCAAAAGTTATCAGATACATTGTCAATTGCAAGTGCATTTAGTTTATAGGGTACTTACAAAATACCTCTACTGCTTGAGGTAATGCTGTGTTAGGACTCAAAGGGTTAAAAAACCTATGACATTAGTCCTTGATCCTAAGCAACTCAGTCTAGTATGAAAAAGAGCCATAAACAATGATAATAACTATATTAAGTACTTAAAACATGCTAGTCACATCTACTTATTTATTTTTCATCATTTTGACAATGATGTTTAAGGCTGGTAAACTCCTCTTTTATACCATGAAAATAATAAGAGCTTAAGTAACCTACCCAAAGTTACACATCTAATTATGAAGCTAGGATTCTAACTTAGTTGTTTGACTCCAAACTTAGGATTTTCAAAAATTATTTCATGCTATCTTCACAAGTGACTAAAATCTCAGGCTATATAACTAGTGCATCTTCCTTAGTACTTAATAGAGGGGTAATACCTAGTTGCTGTTGATTATTAAGATGGCATATAGTAATTAATCAGACAGTTAGTATTATAATACCTAATAAAGATGTTATTTCTGAGACCTCCTTCAGTTATGATGAGTAACTTGTAACAGACTATCATCATAGACATAATGTTAGAAGTCATTCATCACTCTCATGTGGATATTGACAATAACAGTATGTTTCAACATGACCATTAACATTGTAATATATTAAACAATACTAGGTTGAAGAATAATCCTATGCTAGTATATTAATCCAAACTAAATTAAAATACATATCTCTGAATTAATGGCAGCAAGTATGTTTAAAACATAAGTATATGAATGAAAAGATAGGGACTGACAAAGGAAGGTTTCAATAGTACTGCTTAGCTGATACTTCTCTAGAAAATTGTTCAGTTAGGTATTCTGAGAAAAAGTACGTCAACATATTCTCTTCTAAGAACATCAAGATTTTCTGTAACAGATGAGTGAGTGAAAAACCAGTATAAAGTAGCCCCATAAAACATGTTGAGATAGGAAAATGAATATAGAAAATATTGAGAAATATTTCTGAATCACTTCATGGAAACTTCAGCTTAATTTGTCTCTAATTTCCTCAGCTAAATAGGGAGGAGAGGCCTGTATACTTCTGTGTTGAGTACAGGAATACAAATTGTGATGAATAAATCTGTTACCAATTTATATGCATTGGTTCATATTAAATTTCATCTACAAAGTATGGGTAGAGGCAATAATCAAAGTGCCAATTTATTCTGGAACCTTGAGTTTGTTCAA
Source organism: Noctilio leporinus (assembly GCA_004026585.1). Classification (NCBI taxonomy): domain Eukaryota; kingdom Metazoa; phylum Chordata; class Mammalia; order Chiroptera; family Noctilionidae; genus Noctilio; species Noctilio leporinus. The sequence continues at coordinate 29,985 of PVIW01004243.1, forward strand.
AGTCCCTGGTGCTTTACTAAAATTATAACTGATGGTGTTTATACATTTATTAGTTTAAATGTATTTTAAGTTATAAAGTAATAAAAATGTATTCTCCCATAATTTTATTATTTTAGTTAAGTTGAAACCAGCTAAAATTTCCCTCTAGTTTGTATCGTGCTAAATTAACCACTGGATATAACTATTTTCTACCCATATCTCTTTCCCTGTATATAAATTATTTTTATTTAATTATTTAAAAAAGATTTTATTAGTTTTAGAGAGAGGGGTAGGGAGAGAGGCAGAGAGGGAGAGAGACATCAATGTATGGTTGCCTGTCACCTGTCTCCAGCTGGGCACCTGGGTGGAGACCTGGCTTGCAGCCTGGTTATGTGCCCTGGCTGGGAATTGAACCAGCGACCTTTGGGTTCACAGGCCAGCACTTTATCTCCTGAGCCACCAGTCAGGGCCTATAAATTATTTTTAGAGATAAACTACTACTGATTAACTTATTAATACAGTACAAAATAAGATATGCAAAAATTAAAGTCTTATTAGCATTTTTCACTAACCAATAAATACTGAATTATAGTTAAAAGTCTCTGGAAGGAACACTTGGGAGTTGGTTCTCTCTTTATTTCCAATATAAAATGTATATATGAGTGAGTGTACAGTAAAAGGACACATTTGAAGTCATTTGGCTTAGGAATAAACAGTCACATTTTTATCCTTTGAAGGGCAAAAGTACACGTGGAAAGAAGGAGGCTTATGAAAACTGACTGAGTAGACCACTTGTGTGCCTTGAGGTTGCTCACTCACAGAGCTGCTCCTGTGCTGAGCAATAGCAGGGTCACGACTTTGGAGTGATAAGCTCACCCAGATCACCTTCAGGAAATAGGCCAGATCCCAGCCACTTACAAGGTAGAGGATCCCCTTCCCTTAACACTGCGTGCTTCTCTTTCACCTGTGCTTCCTTTCCTCACAGCTGTATCTGAGCCACCCTGTCTCACCAGCACCTGGTAGGCATGTGACATGTTTAAGGATGACACTGGGAGTAGCTGCTCTGAGGTCAAAGGCTCTCCCTTTGCAGAGCACAGTACAAAGTATGTTGAAGAGGAAGGATGGTGGTGGAGTAAGTAGGTACAGTTCTGCCTGGCTGCTTCATTCCAGCCCTAAATTGGATTCTTGCTTTATGTAGGGATTTATGTAAGGCTTAGAAGACTCCTGGAAATTCACAGCCATTTCTCAGGCACAATTAGGCCCATTATGAGCTTCTATGATGCTGTTTACCTGTACAAATTCACATAGCCAATTTACATACTTTTTTAGGCCTGTCCTATTTCCCTTTCTCAAACTGAAATTTGGTTAATAAACACTGTTTTGAAATGATGGAAAATGCTCAATATCTTCATTTAGTTTAAAAAGATGATGGGGCTCTAGAAAGATGGCAACAGAGAGTAGTGCTGATGGTGTTCTTGAGTGCCAGAGCAGCTGGAGGACAGGGTAGGGAGCACGAGATGTCTGCAGGTCCCTAAGAATTGGAGCGGTCAGCATCTGGACTCAGGGGTGCACAGCCCAGAGGCAGCAGAGACCTACAGGAGAGCAGATGAGACAGTTCCAAACTGGCCAGTGGGCCAAGCTGGGCTCTAGGAAGTGGTGGCTCTATCCAGAGGGGCGTCTCTAACTGAAGCCAGCTCCAGGCTGCCTGGTGACTAGAAATCTGAGCATATGGATGCTAAGATTCTCAACAAAATATTGGCCAACCAGATCCAGCAATTCATTCAAAAAATCATACATCATGATCAAGTAGGTTTCATCCCAGGGATGCAAGGATGGTACAACATTCCCAAATGAATAAATGTAATACACCACATCAACAAAATGAAAGACAAAAACCATATGATCATATTGATAGATGCTGAAAAAGCATTTGATGAAGTACAGCAACTGCTTATGATAAAAACACTTAGCAAAATGGGAATAGAGGGAGTATACCTCAACATCATAAAGGCCATATATGAGAAACCTGAAGCCAACATCATATTCATCAGGCAAAAACTAAAAGCTTTCCCCCTAAGATCAGGAAGAGACAAGGTTGTCCACTTTCTCCACTTCTGTTCAACATCGTCTTAGAAGTTCTAGCCATAGCCATCAGAGAAGAAAAAAGGAATCAAAGGTATCCAAACTGGAAAGGAGGAAGTCAAACTGTCATCATTTGCAGATGATATGATAGTGTACATACAAAACCCGGTAGGCTCCACCAAAAACTTACTTGACCTAATAAGCAAATTTAGCAAAATAGCTGGATATAAAGTCAATATCCAGAAATCAAAAGCATTTTTGTATACCAATAATGAAACATCAGAATTAGAAGCTAGAAAACAAATCCATTTACCATAGCAACAAGAAAAATAAAGTACTTAGGAATCAACTTAACCAAGGAGATAAAAGATGTGATGGGAAGAATTAGCATCATTAAAATGTCCATACTACCCAAAGCAATCTATAGATTCAATGCAATCCCAATTAAAATAACAATGACATATTTCACGGAGATAGAAAAATAGTTCAAAATTTTATATGGAGCCAAAAATGCCCACAAATAGTCACAGCAATCTTTAGAAAGAAGAACAAGGTAGGAGGAATCACAATACTGGGTATCAAACTCTACTACAAGGCTGCTGTCATCAAAAGAGTCTGGTACTGGCATAAGAATAGACATATAGATCAATGGAACAGAATAGAGAGCCCAGAAGTTAACCCAGGACTCTATGGCCAACTAATATTCGACAAAGGGGGAAGGAACATAAAATGGAGTAAAAATTGTTTCTTCAACAAGTGGTGTTGGGAGAACTGGACAGCAACATGCAAAAAGATAAAACTAGACCACCAACTTACACCATACACCAGAATAAATTCAAGAACGATAAAGGACTTAAACATAAACAGTGCCACCATAAAGGTCCTGGAGAAAAATACAGGCAGTAAAATTTAGATATCCTATGCAGTAATATGTTTACTGATACTTCACCAAGGGCAAAGGAAATAAAAGAACAAATCAACAAATGGGACTATATTAAATTGAAAAGTTTCTGTTCAGCTAAAGAAAACACCAACAAAATTAAAAGGGAACCTATTGTATGGGAAAACATATTTGCCAATGATACCTCAGACAAGGGTTTGATTTCCAAAATATATAAAGAACTAATGTGGCTCAACACCAGGGAGACAGAGGGCCCAATTTAAAAATGGGCAAAAGACCTGAATAGACAACTCACTAAGGAAGACATACAAAGGGCCCAAAGGCATAAAAAAGAATGCTCAACAGCACTAGCCATCAGACAGATGCAAATTAAAATCACAATAACATACAACCTCACACCTGTCAGAATGGCAATCATCAGCAAATCAACAAACAATAAGTGTTGGTGAGGATGTGGGGAAAAGGGAACCCTGGTGCACTGTTGGTGGGAATGCAGGCTAGTGCAGCCACTATGGAAAACAGTATGGAGTATCCTTAAAAATCTAAAAATGAAACTGCCTTTTGATCCAGCAATTCCACTACTAGGACTATATCCGAAGAACCCTGAAACACCAATTCATAAGAACCTATGTACCCTTATGTTCATAGCAGCACTATTTACAATAGCCAAATGCTGGAAACAGCCTAAGTGCCTATCAGTGGATGGCTAGATCAAAATTTTAAAAATAGTAACAATGCTGGCAAGTATAAGAAATTGGATCTTTCCTACATTGCTGATGAGTCACTAGAAAAATAGTACCACAGCTTCTACAGAACTAAACGCACACCACCTGGCATTTATCAGACAGCAGTGAAAACACATCATTACATGAAATATGTACATGAATGATCACAGAAGCTTTATTTGTAACAGCCTCAACCAACCAACCAAAATGCTCCTTGATAGGTAAACTTCATGATTTTTAAAACTACTTTGTAGAATAGCATTTCTTTGTAAAGGCAGATTGGCAGTTTCATATATGTATGTAAAAAAGTGGTATTTATTAAAACATTTTCCCCCAAATAGTGCAAAACAAACCAAATGTTAGCTTTGCATTAGACTAAAGACCAAATAATGGAAGTCTGTGTTTTGGTATGCCTTTAGAGTTATGAACTAGTTATCTGAAGAAAGTTAAGCACCTGATATCTTATGATTAGAATCTCAACAGTGACGTACATTAATAAACATTTTCTATCCAACAAAAGACAATCAAGAAAACTACTTATACTTCCTTGCTCAGATCCTTAACTTTCATTTTTTTATTTTCTAAATTTTTTCCATTTTTATAAGAAAAAGTCTTAAATTGCCACAATATCTATACCAAAATAATTTTTGTTGTCTAGTCTTTTAACTATAAACTTAATATACAAATAACTTGTTTCCAAAATTCAACAATGCAGATAAAACAAAAATCCCTTCAGAACCACCTCAAAATCCCAAATTGAGGTATAAGCAGAGGTGAACACTTTTATTATTATGGATTGTGTTTTTTTCATACCTTTCACTTATATAATGAGTATCAAAATAAAAGGGTTTTAAAATATAGCAGTTTCAACAAGAATTTTCCTTACACATCTATACCCAGTGAATGAATCTCCATTATTTCTTCCTCTCAAGGAGAACCTTCATGTTTTACTACCCTCTTACTATTTAGCTGCTTCTCAATAGTCTGTGTTTATCTGTGAACACAGGCATGGTGGAGCATTCTCAGCAAAGTGCTTCAGGCTAAAAACAGATGTTAATTAAAAATGCTGATAACAACCCTGGCACCTGTTGTTTCACAATTCTTTTGCTCAAGCCCCAGTCAACCAAATCTCATCCTTTATTTCACTAGTTCTCTGCGGCTTGTCTTCCATTCCACTGTTGGTCCTTCACTGTGGCAATCATTTACACTTAACAGGAAAGCCATGTTTTACTGAGCAAACCTGTTGGGATGACTACACAGAGTCAGCTCAGGGGACCAAATGTCACAACTGTGATTAAGAATGAACTACATTCTAATCACAAATGTCAGCTGTTTGGGTATGGTATATTGATAATATAACTATGAGAACATGAACTTAATAAATTAAATTTGTGTCCCTCTTCCATCTCTCTTGCAGATCTCAGTAGACTGTGCTCATGGCAGATGATGATGAAAACAAAGAGAATATACCTAGTGCTGAGAAAGACCAGGTTAGAATTTATAGTGACCTTAATCACCTAGACATGTAGTCAGAAAAAATTAAGTTTCTTGAAGAGTAACTACAACCCTGGCTAGGAAGCTCAGTTGGTTAGCGCATTGTCCTGACATGCCAAGGTTGTGGGTTTGATCTCTGATTAGGGCACATACAAGAAGCAACCAATAACTGCATATAAGTGGAATAACAAATCAATACCTCTCTCCGTTTCCCCCTCTCTTTTCCTCCTGCTCTCCCTTTCTCTCTCTCTTTCTAAAATCAATAAATTAAAACCTATTAAAAAGAATAACTATAGACAAGTCACTGAAAAGGAAATAAATTATATAAAAATGAAGGACTAGATGAGACTGTCAGATTTCCACAGTAGATAAAGTAATCAATACCAAACAAGTAACATTGTGGCCAAAACAGTAGTGAGACAATAACTATATAAATTGGAATATCCTGAAACTAATCACTGACCCTAAATTACCCTAAGCACAGGGTTACATCCTCAGCAAATTCAAGATGTATCTTTGAACACTATTCTGCCCTCCTGACATAGTAGGTGGCACATAGAAAATATATGTTGAGTGAATGACATTTTTTTCCCAAAAATTAAAGAAAAAGTATTTTCAGAGTTAGAAGAATAAAATGTGAAACACAAAATCATAGAGGTGATTAAAAGAAATAGGGTAAATATTTTTAGAATCCTGGGGACAGAATAACCAAGAATTAAGAAATGATAATGGAGAATACTGATATATTAATTAACCTTAAAAACTTTTCTTGAAACAATAATATAACATATATAGTAGATTGAAAAAGAAATATTAAACCGGTAAAAATATTTGCAAAATATGAAAGATATTGGCAATATCCAAAACTTGATTAAAAATCCATAAAAAAGACTTACAGTCCAGATGGAGACATAGGCAAACATGCCTTGACTCTGCACACAACTAGAGCAAAAAATACAAGTAGATTACAACACAAATATCACGAAGAATTGTCATTAAATCAAGCTGTGTGGAAGTTCAACAACCATGGATTCAGAGAAGCCACATGCATTCAGCTAGGTAGGATGGAGGAGACTTGGAGTGGTACAGAGAGGTGCAGAAACAGGAATGATCAGTCCCACATCCATGCGTAGTAGATTGAAAAATGGGAGGGAGCCCTCTAAAAGGAGGAATCCCAGCCCCAGTCCAGACCACTCAGCCCAAAGTTCCAGAGCTAGGTAAATAAGTCATCATAAATTCTGACTCGTTGGGTAACTCAATGGTATAAAAAAGACCCAGGCAGACAGAAAGATGGCATTAAGTGAACTAAAGAAAAATCTTTAGTTTTTCTTTAAAAAACAGCAGTGGAGGGGATGAAACCAAGAATCAGATCAATGATTTTGAACATAAAGAAGGAAAAGCATTCAATCAGAACAGCAGAAGAAATAACATTTAAAAGAAAACAAGGATAGGCTTAGGAACCCTTGGGACATCTTTAAATGTACCAATACCAAAACATAAGGATATGAGATGAAAAAGAGGAAGATCAAGAAATTGAAAATGTATTTTAAAAAATAAAAAGAGAAAACTTCCCTAATTTGGTGAAGGAACTAGACATACAAGTCCAGGAAGCACAGAGAGTCCCAAACAAGATGGAACCAAAGAGGACCACACTAAGACATATCATAATTAAAATGGTGAAGGTTAAAAATAGAGAATCTTAAACGCAGTAAGAGAAGAGCACACAGTTACCTACAAAGGAATTCCCATAAGATGATTACCTGATCTATCAAAAGAAACTCTGCAGGCTAGAAGGGACTGACAAGAAGTATTCAAAATGATGAAAAGTAAGGACCTACAACCTAGAATGCTCTATCAAACAGTTACCACTTAGAATGGCAGGGCAGATAAAGTGCTTCCCAGACAAGGTAAAACTAAAGGAATTCATCATGACCAAGCCATTATTATATGAAATGCTAAAGGGATTATATAAGAAAAAGAAGAGGGACTTCTGGCTAAGATGGAGGTGTAGGTAGGCATGCTTCACCCCCTCCCACAACCTTAAGAAAAGTCACAATTAACCTCAAACAGAAAACAATCAGAATTACCAGAAAGCCAAACTGTATGGAAGCCTGACAAGCAAGGACTTAAGGAAGAAATATTCATCCAGATGGGTAGAGGGGTGAAGATGGGGAGCCAGGACAGGGCGGACACAGTGTGGTGGTGGTGGCAAGGTGGAGACAAGGCAGTGGCAGCAGCTGGCAGAATGGGTGGTCCCACATTCACATGTGGCAGATAAAAGGCCAGAGGGACACCTGGGGAGTGAGCACAGTCCTAGACCAGGCTGCTTAGGCCAGTGTTTCAGAGCTGGGAAAATAAAGCCTCATAGCTTCTGGTTGTGAAAACCAGAGGGGGTTAGGGCAGTGAAAGAAACTGCATCTCTCAGGAGAGTCTGCCTACAGGGCCCCATAGTCCTGAATATATGCAAGCCCACCCATTGTGGGGACCATCACCAGGGGAGCAGCTAGAGGGGTGTCAGTTGCATATGGGAAGTGGATGAAGTGACTGGAAATGGGGTGAGTGCTGAGCAAGAGACATTGTTCCTTTTCTGACCCCTCCCCTACATACAGTGCCACAAAGCAGTGAAACAGGTCACCCTGCACTAATGAATGCCTAAGGCCCCACACCTTACAACATAACAGGTGTGCCCAGACAGGGAGTCAAAGCAATTCTACCTAATACATCAAAACAAACACAGGGAGGCTGCCAAATTGAGAAGACAAAGAAATATGGCTCAAATGAAAGGACAGATCAAAACTCTGGAAAAAGAACTAAGTGAAATGGAGATAGCCAACCTATCAGATGCAGAGTTCAAAACTCAGGTGATAAGAATGCACAGAGAAGTTGGTACAGCAAATGCGTAAGGGAAGAAATGAAGGCTACACTAAGTGAAATAAAGAAAAATCCAAAGGGAACAAATAGTGAAGGGAAGGAAGCTGGGGTTCAAGTCAATGAATCAAAGCATAAGGAAGAAATAAAACAGTCAACCAGTACAGAATAAAGAAACAAGAATGCAAAAAAAAAGAGAGAGAGAGAGAGAGAATGAGAAGACTCTGTGACATCCCCAAAAGTGCCAACATCTGAATCATAGGGATTCAGAAGAAGAATAAGAGCAAAAAACTGAAAACTTAAATAAAAAAATAACGAAGGAAAACTTCTAAAATTTGGCAAAGGAAATAGGCATAAAAGTCCAGGAAGCACTGAGAGTCCAGACCCAAACATGACCACACCAAGATACATCATAATTAAAATGCCAAAGGTTAAAGATAAAGAATCTTAAAAGCAGCAAGAGAAAAGAAGAGTGACCTACAAAGGAGTTCCCATAAGGCTGAATTATCAAAAGAAACTCTTTGCAGGCAAGAAAGGGCTGGCAAGAAGTATTCAAAGTGATGAGAAGCAAGGACCAACAACCAAGATTACTCTATCCAGCAAAGCTATCACTTAAAAATGGTATGGCTGCCCTAGCTGGTGGCTCAGTGGATAGGTGCCAACCTGCAAACCCAAAGGTCACTGGTGTGATTCCCAGCCAGGGCACATAACCAGGTTGCAAGCCAGGTCTCTAGCCAAGTCCATAGATGGAGGCAGGTGAAAGGCACCCATACATTGATGTTTCTCTCTCTCTCTGCCTCCCTCCCTCCCTTCCCCTCTCTCTAAAAATAATAAGTAAAATCTTTAATAAATAAATAAATAAAATGGTAGGGCAGATAAAGTGCTTCCCAGACAAGGTAAAGCTAAAGTAGTTCATCATCACCAAGCCCTTATTATGAAAGGTTAAGAGGTCTTGCCTTGGCCAATGTGGCTCAGTGGATTGAGCACTGGCCTGTGACAAGGAGTCGCAGGTTCCATTCCCTGTCAGGGCACATGCCTGGGCCGCAGGTCAGATTCCCTGTTGGGGATGCACAAGAGGCAACGTATCAATATTTTTCTCTTTCTTTCTCCTTTCCCCTCTCTCTAAAAATAACTAAAATCTTTTTTAAAAAAGAAGTCTTATTTAAAAAAAGAATATCAAAACTATGAACATTAAAATGACAACAAATTCACAACCATCAACAACTGAATCTAAAAAACAAACCAAGCAAACAACTTGAACAGGAGTAGAATCATAGATATAGAGACCATAGGAAAGTCATCAGCAGGGAGGAGGAAGCAGGAGCAGGGGTGAAAGGTACAAGGATTAAGAAACATAATGGATAGGTACAAAATAGACAGGGAGATGTTAAGAATAGTGCAGGTTATGGAGTAGCCAAAGAACTCGTAGCATGACCCCTGGACATAAACTAAGGGGGTGATTGCTGCAGGAAATGGGAGTACTAGGTAAAGGGGGGCAAAGGGAAAAACTGTATGGCATAACCCATAAAATATATTTAAAAATTAAAATAAGATAAATATTCTAGTGGAATGAAGAGATAATTCATAGAAGAATTCAAATGATCAATAAATTTAGGAAGGCCCACACATATCTACCAAAGACACATATAAGAATGTGCATAGCATTGGGACTTCTGGCCAAGATGGAGGCATAGGCAGACTTGTTGTGTCTCCCTCACAACTAGAAGAAATTTACATCTCTCAAAACTAAATAAAAGCAACACAGAAATTTCAGAAAATCAAACTACATGGAAGTGCAACAAAATGAAGAAGTAAAGAAATACCCAGCCAGCCAGATGAAACTGAGACAGCAGTAAGTAAGTTGCCCAAGTCACACTACTGGTAAGTGGTGGAGCTAAAGAAGGATGAATTAACTCTTTGACAGACATTTACTATTATGGTGCTCGTTAAAAGTAATGTCGAGCCCTGGCTGGTAGCACAGTGGTTAAGGCACCGGCCTGCGAACCCAAAGGTCGCAGGTTCGATTCCCCAGCCAGGGCACATAACCAGGTTGCAAACCAGGTCTCCAGTCAGGTCCGTGGCTGGAGGCAGGTGAAAGGCAACCATACATTGATGTTTCTCTTCCTCTCTGCCTCTCTCCCTTCCCCCTCTCTGAAAATAATAAAAAAAAACCTTAAAAAAAAAAAAAAAAAGTAATGTTGAATTGCTTAGAAAGCTAAATCTATTTCAACTTGTATGTTTATTTTTTAAAACTATTTTTGAAACAAGCTTTTTTTACTTTATTTTTTATTCTGATAAGAATGCTTACCCTGATATTTACCCACTTTTAAATATGTAATACAGTCTTGTTAACTAAAAGCACCATGTTATAGATGCTCTCTAGAACTTACCCATCTTCCTTAGCTCAAACTCTACACCCATTGGACAACTCCTCTATTCCCCCTTCTTTTGAATGTATGTCCACATTTACTCTGTTCCTCTATTCACTCCTATGTTGCACGAATGTTTTTCTCTTGTCATTACTACTGCAATCATGATGCGAAAAGCCTAATGCCATTTATGCTTTGAAACAGTAAGTGTACACCTGTTATATTTGTATTGGTAAAAATTGTGCAACAAAAACCCTAAAGAATGTGCATAGCAACATTTGTTAAATAGCCCCAAGCTAGCATGACAGACATGTCTATTAACAGAATGAATAAATAAAATATAGTATATTCCTACAGTATTTGTCATGAAAATATTCATTAATAAACATAAGTTGCCACATATTGTAACATGTACTACTTTCACAAACATAATGTTGAGCAAAAAAGGCAAATACAAAAAATATATACTGCATAATTTCATTCATATAAAGTTCCAAAATAGGTAATATTATCTGTAGTGTCAGAATTCAGGACAGTAGTTACCCTTTTTTAAAAAATATATTAAAAAAAAAATTTTAATGCTATTTATTTTCAGAGAGGGAAGGAAGAAAGAGAGGGAGAGAAACATTGATGTGTGAGAAACATCAATCTGTTGCCTCTTGTGTGCTTCTAACCCTTGCATGCTCCCAACTGGGAAAACCTGGTCTATAAGCTCGGCACGTGTCCTGACCAGGAATCAAACCAGTGACCTTTTGGTTCGCAGGCCAGCACTCAATCCACTGAGAAACCCAGCCAGGGCAGGGTAGTGGTTACCTTTGGAAAGGAGAGAGAGTGACTGGGAGGTGGCAAAGGGGTAGTTCCTGAAGTGCTGGTATGTTCCATTTCTCTACTGGGTTGTTAGTTACACAGTTTATTTTATGATAAAGTTAATAATTCAGTGAGGTTATACACTTATGATTTGTTCATTTTTTGGAATATATGTTAATTCAATAAATGTTTTTAAAACCAATTTAGTTTAAGAAAGACAGCAAACAAAAAAATAACAGCAAAGAAATCAATCCTGTGTGCAATTTCACTGCTTTACTAAATATATGTCTCAGATTATATGTAAAAGCATTCCTGATAAACCTAAATGTCCATTATCAGATGAATGGATCAGGAGATTTTATATACATATATATCATTTATGGTATATATATATGATCTATATAAAATCCTGCCATTTGCAACAACATAAAGATGGACCTTGAGGGATTATGCTAAGTGACATAAGCCAAACGAAGACAAATATTGCATGGTATCACCTATATGTGAAATCTAAATAAAAAGTCAAACTCACAGAAAGTATAGAAAAGTTGTTGCCAGACGCTGTATGGGCATGGGGGATAAGGGATAGGAAGGGTTTGGTAAAAGTATACAAACTGTAACCTGTAAGATGAATAAGTTTTAAGGATCTCATGTACAACATGGTGACTATAGTTGATAATATTGTGTTGTATATTTGAAATATGCTAAAAGAATCCAACTTAAATGTTTTCACACACACATAAAGAGAAATATGTGAGGTGGTGAATAGGAGGAATCCTTTTATAAAATATACATTTACCAAATCACCAGGATATAGTTTATATTGAATGTTAACTGTAAGTAAAAAATAAAACTTAAAAAGAAGGTATACACCTTAAATATCTTATAATTTTGTTTTTTATTATACCTCAATTAAGTTGAAAATATCTAATTTCCATTTAACAAGGTTAAAAATGCCTGAATTTCTAATAACTGGTTTGCTTTATAAAAGCCTATTTTAGAATCAACAGATTGAGATTTTAATGAGCTAACAAACATCTGCTTAACACATAAGAGTCACAGAATGATGAGTTACAAGGGACATAGCAGAGATGACCAGTGGCTTTCAGAGTGGCCCCTAAACCAACCTTATCAGCACCACGTTGGAACTGATCAGAAATGTAAATTCTGAGGGTCCACCTCAGACCTACTGGATCAGAAACTCTGAGTGTAGAGCTGGCAGTTTAAGTTTTATAAGCCATCTGATGCATGCTGAAGTTTATTTAAGAACTGCTTATTTATGGTGATGCCTTCATTCTGCAGATGAGGAAGCCAAAACCCAGAAAGGCTAGGTATCACCTTAAACTGCAGGAGAAGTTAATGGCATAGCAGGAGCAGCCTCCCTAGCCTCAACACCATTTCAACAGTCATTACAACAACTAACTTCCCTAAGATACCCAGTGAGGATGAAAGTGTGTTGAGCATGCTCTGCCACTGCAGCCAGGCAGCTATGAGACAATCTATTTTCAAAGGAACAACTTGGTATTACAAGAGGCAACCCATTCTAAGTTTAGCCACTATGAAAATTCACTTCTGTACAACAGCCAACCAACTCTTAATTACCTAGATGAAAGATGTATTAATATACCACCTTTCCTCCATTTTAATCATTAAAGTTCTTTTCAATTACAGTTGAAATATATTACATTAATTTCAGGTGTATAACCCAGTGATTAGAAATTATATAATTTAGTGATCATACTGATAAACGTAATACACATCTGACGCCATACACAGTAATTAGAATATTATTGACTATATTTCCTATGCTGTACTTTATATCCCTATAACTACTCTAACTACCAATTTATACTTTTATATCCTTTCACTTTTCACCCATCCTTCTAACCCACATCGCATCTGGCAACTGTCAAAATGTTCTCTGTATCTATGAGTCTGTTTCTATTTTGCTTGTTCATTTACTTTTACTTTTAGATTCAGTTGTTGGTAGATATGTATTTATTGCCATTTTACTATTCATATTTTTAAAAATCTTTTTTCTTCTGTTTCTTAGAGAAGACATTTTAACATTTCATATAATATTGGCTTGGTGATGATGAACTCATTTAGTTTTTTTCGGTCTGGAAAGCTTTTTATGTCTTCAATTTAAATGACAGCTTTGCTGGGTAAACTTGGTTGTAGGTCCTTGCTTTTCACCACTTTGAATATTTCTTGCCAATCCCTTCTTGCCTGCAATGTTTCTCTTGAGAAACCAGTTGACTGTCTTAATGGGAGCTCCCTTGTAGGTAAGTAACTGCTTTTGCTGCATTTAGGATTCTTTAACTTTTTGCATTTTAATTATGATGTGTCTTGGTATGGAGCTCTTTGGGTTCACCTTGTTTGGGATTCTAAGCTTCCTGGTCTTGTATGTCTATTTCCTTCACCAGATAAAGGGAGTTTTCTGTCATTTTTTCAAATAGGTCTTTCATTTCTTGCTCTCTTCTCATTCTAGCATTTCTATGAAGCAAATGTTGATATGCTTGAAGTTGTCCCAGAGCTGCCTTATACTATCTTCATTTTGGGGGATTCTCTTTTTTTTTTTTTTTCCCTTTTTTATCTGCTGTTTGAATTGGGTGCTTTCTACTTAGATATATTCCAAGTTGCTGATATAATTCATAGCGTCATCTACTCTTCTGTTGATTCCTTGTAAATTATTCTTCCTTTCAGTTAGTGTAGCCTTCATTTCTGATTGGTTCTCTTTTATGATTTCAATGTCTTTTTTTCATGCTGTTGAAGTACTCACTAAGTTCCTTGAGCATCCTTATAGCCATTGTTTCAAACTTGGTATCTGGTAGTTTGCTTGCTTCCATTTCATTTAGCTCCTTTTCTAGAGATTTCTTCTATTCTTTCATTTGAGACCTGTTCATCTCCTCCATATTTTGGCTGCATCCCTATGTTGCATCCTTAGGTAGAGCTGCCACCTCTCCCAGGCTTGGTAGAATGGTCTTGTACAGCAGGTATCCAGTAGGGTCCAGTGGTGCAGCATCCCCAGTCACCTGAGCAGGGCACTCCAGGTGCACCACTGTGTGGGCTGTGTGCACTGTACTTGAGCATTGATTGCTGTTGGCATCACCGGAAGGGCTTGACATTCCAGACAAATTAGCTGTGAGGACCAGCTGAAACTACAATGGAGGAGCTACTGTGCAGGGGTCAACCCTATGGAGCAGGACTTGCTACCATGGGCTTTGGTGCTCACTCTCTCTGAGTTCTAGTGCTGGGACAGCAGCCTGAAAGCATTTTGTCTGGCAGAAAGCTGCCCCCCAAGCTCATGCACTAATGTTATGTTCCTGGTTCCTTTCAAGCTGCTGCTCCAGCACTGGAGATCAGAGAGAGTGAGTCCAAGGAAGCCCTTGCATGGGCCCTTTAAAAGGAATTGCCTGGAAATCCAGAAACTCTTCGTGTCACTCAGCCACAGTTGCTGCTGGGTTTACAGCCAGAAATTGAGGGGACTTGTCTTCCAGGCATGGGAACCCACAGCGGGGAGGTTCATGTGGGATTGGGATCCCTCGCTCCTTAAGGGGGGCCTCTGCAGCCAAGAGATATCTCCCAATGTTAAGCTACCAAACATGCATGCTGACCCAGCCTGTTCTGTGTTTCTGTCCTTCCTACCATCTTGATCTGGCTTCTTCTTTAGATCTCTAGATGAAGGACTTCTATTAAGCTAGACTTCAGGTGGTTCTAAATGATAGCTGTTCTGTAGTTCAGTTGTACTTTTTAATGTGGTTGTGGGCAGACTTGAGTACTGCATACTGCATTTCCCTATGCTGTCATCCTAATCAGGAGTCTAATGTACCTCCTGATTCAGTATTTTAATGATAAGCATCAGGGAAAGTTCTACATGGAGATCATAAAAGTTCTTACTGAGCTCTGTATAAAACTTGTCCAGTAACTTCTCATATAAAACATAAAAAATCTCCCAAAATTGAATACAGAGGAAGCAGAAAGCCTGAATAGGCCAATAACAAATAGTGAATTTGAAGAAGAAATCCAAAATCTTCCAAACCACAAGAGCCCTGGACCAGATGGATACACAGGTTAATTCTACAAAACATTTAAAGAAGAATGAACTCCTATCATTCTCAACCTATAACAAAAAATACAGGAAGAAGGAAGACTCCCAAACTCTTTCTATGAGGCCAATATTATTCTAATCCCAAAACCAGGGCAAGACACAACTAAGAAAGAAAACTATATGCCAATATCTCTGATGAACATAGATGCTAAGATTCTCAACAAAATATTGGCCAACAAGATTCAGCAGTACATTACAAAGATCATGCACCATGATCAAGTGGGTTTCATCCCAAGGATGGCGAGGATGGTACAACATTCCCAAATCAATAAATGTAATACACCACATGAACAAATTGAAAGACAGAAGCCATATGATCATATCAATAGATGCTTAAAAAGCATTTAATAAAGTACAGCAACCATTTATGATAAAAACACTCAGCAAAATGAACATAGAAGAAGCATACCTCAACATCATAAAGGCCATATATGAGAAACCTAAAGCCAACATCATACTCATCAGGCAAAAACTAAAAGTTTTCCCCCTAAGATCAGGAATGAAACAAGGCTGTCCACTTTCTACTTCTGTTCAATGTCTTGGAAATTCTAGCCATAGCCATCAGAGAAGAAAAAGGAATCAAAGGTATCCAAATTGGAAAGGAGGAAGTAAAACTGTCACTATTTGCAGATGATATGATAGTATACATACAAAACCTGATAGGCTTCACCAAAACATTACTTGACCTAATAAGCAAATTTAGCAAAATAGCTGGGTATAAACTCAATATCCAGAAATCAAAAGCATTTTTGTATACCAATAATGAAACATTAGAGATAGAAGCTAGAAAGCAAACATCATTTACCAAAGCATAATAGCATAGCATAGAAAAATAAAGCACGAAGGAATAAACTTAATAACGAGGTAAAAGCCCTATACTCAGAAACCTACAGAACATTGAAGAAAGAAATTAAGGAAGATACAAACAAATGGAAGCATATACCATGTTCATGGATGGGAAGAATTAACATCATTAAAATGTCCATACTACTCAAAGCAATCTATAGATTCAATGCAATCCCAATTAAAATACCAATGACAGATTACACAGAAATAGAAAAAATACTTAAAAAATATATATGGAGCCAAAAATGCCCACAAAAAGGCATGGCAATCTTGAGAAAGAAGAACAAGGTAGTAGGGATCACAATACTGGACATCAAACAGTATAACAAGGCTACTGTCATCAAAACTATATGGTACTGGCATAAGAAAAGACATATAGATCAATGGAACAGAATAGAGAGCCCAGAAATAAACCCAGGATGCTGTGGTCAATTAATGTTCAACAAAGGGGGAAGGAACATAAAGTGGAGTAAAAATAGTCTCTTCAACAAGTGGTGTTGTGAGAACTGGACAGCAACAGGCAAACAAATAAAACTAGACCACCAACTTACACCATACACCAGAATAAACTCAAGATAGATAAAGGATTCAAACATAAGCAGTGCCACCATAAAGGTCCTGGAGAAAATATAGGCAGTAAACTTTTTGATATCCTACACTGAAATATGTTTACTGATACTTCACCAAGGGCAAAGGAAATAAAAGAACAAATCAACAAATGGGACTATATCAAATTGAAAAGTTTCTGTTCAGCTAAAGAAAACATCAGCAAAATTAAAAGGGAACCAACTGTATGGGAAAACATATTTGCCAATGATACTTCAGACAAGGGTTTGATCTCCAAAATATATAAAGAACTAATGTGGCTCAACACCAGGGAGAGAGAGGGCCCAATTTAAAAATGGGCAAAAGACCTGAACAGACAACTCACTGAGGAAGACATACAAAGGGCCCAGAGGCATATGAAAGAATGCTCAACATCACTAGCCATCAGAGAGATACAAATTAAAACCCAATAAGATACCACCTCACACCTGTCAGAATGGCAATCATCAACAAATCAACAAACAACAAGTGTTGGCGAGGATGTGGGGAAAAGGGAACCCTGGTGCACTGTTGGTGCGAATGCAGGCTGGTGAAGCCACTATGGAAAACAGTATGGAGTTTCCTTAAAAAACTAAAAATGGATCTGCCTTTTGATCTATCAATTCCACTACTAGAACTACACCCAAAGAATCCTGAAACACCAACTCATAAGAACCTACGTACCCCTATGTTCATAGCGGCACTATTTACAATAGCCAAGTGCTGGAAACAGCCTAAGTGCCCATCACTGGATGATTGGATCAAAAAACTTTGGTACATTTACACAATGGAATACTACACAGCAGAAAGAAAGAAGGAACTCTTAACCTTTGCAACAAGATGGATGGAACTAGAAAGTATTATGCTTAGTGAAATAAACCAGTCAGTGAAGGACAAATACCATATGATCTTACCCATTACAGGACAATAATGAACAAAATAAACAATAAGCAAAACAGAACCAGATATATGAATACAGTGAATAGGCCTTCAGTGGGTAGGGGGAAGGTGGGTGGGGGGAGGGGGGAGGAAGAGGCAAGGAAGGGGAGCAGTTTAGACAAGAACCTAGTACAGAGGAACCATGGACATGGACAGCAGGTGGGATTGACTTTTTTGGGGGCATGGATGGGTGGGGAAGAGGACAGAGGGGAGCAAAAAGAGGATAGATGTGATGCAACAAAAATAAAATTAAATTTAAAAAAAGAAAAGAAAGTGAATGGATGGAAAAATATATATCAAGCAAATGGAGTGAAAAAAAGGCTGGAGTAGCAATACTTATTTCAGACCAAATAGATTTTACAATAAAGGCCATAAAAAGAGATAAAGAAAGACATTTCATAATACTTAATGGAACAATCCATCGAGAAGAAATAACTCTGGTAAACATATATGCACCCAACGTAGGAGCTCTGAAACATATAAGGAAAATCTTGGAGGACTTCAAGAAGCATACAGATAGCAACACACTAATAGCAGAGGATTTTAATACCCCACTATGAACAATGGACAGACCTTCCAAACAAAAAATCACCAAGGATGTTGTGGCCTTGAATAATACTCCAGAGGAAATGGACCTAATTGATATATACATAAACGTTCACCCCAAAGAAGCAAAATACACATTCTTTTCATATGCACATGAAACATTGTCTAAGATAGACCACATGGTAGGTCACAAGACAAGCCTCCACAAATACAGGAAAATGGAAATCTTACCAAGCATCTTCTCAGGTAACAATAGATTGAAAGGAGACAACAATTTCAAGGGAAAAAAACAAAAACACTCTAATTCATGGAGATTGACTAACATGCTTTTAAGTAATGAATGGGTAAACAATGAGATCAAAGATGAAATTAAAGTTTCTGGAAACAAATGACAATGAATACACAACAGCTCAAAACCTATGGGACACAGCAAAAGCAGACCTTGGAGGGAAATTCATAGCAATACAGCCTACCTAAAAAGGTCAGCAGAAGTTTATACAAACAACCTAATAATAATGCTGCAAGAACTAGAGGAGAAGCAACAAACAAAGCCCAGAGCAAGTAGAAGGAAGGAAATCATCAAGATCAGAGCAGAAATAAATAACTTGGAGACTAAATCTACAGTTTGAAGAATCAACAAGTGCAGGAGCTGGTTCTTTGAAAAAATAAATGAAATTGGCAAGCCTTTATCCAGACTCATCAAGAAAAAGAGAGGACCCAAATAAACAGAATCAGAAATGACAGAGGAGAAATCACAACTGATACTTAAGAAATACAAAGGATTGTAAGAAATTGCTACAAACAACTATATGACAAGGAATATGACAACCTGGGTGAAATGGACAAATTTCTGGAAATGTATAATCTACCAAAACTGAATCCAGAAGCAGAAAGCCTGAATAGGCCAATAACAAATAGTGAAATTGAAGAAGTAATCCAAAATGTCCCAAAGCACAAGAGCCCCAGACCAGATGGTTACACAGGTGAATTTTACAAAACATTTAGAGAAGGGCCAACTCCTATCCTTCTCAACCTATTCTAAAAAATCCAAGAAGAGGGAAAAGTCCCAAACTCTTTCTATGAGGCCAATATTATTCTTTTTTTTTCCTTTTTTTTTTTCTTTTAATTTTATTGTTGTTGTATTACATCCATCCCTTTTTTTCTCCCCTCTGTCCCCCTCCCCACCCACCCTTTCCCCCCAAATATGAGGTCAATATTATTCTAATCCCAAAACCAGGGCAAGACACAACTAAGAAAGAAAACTATACGCTAATATCTCTGATGAACATAGATGCTAAGATTCTCAGAAAAAATATTGGCCAACAAAATTCAGCAGTACATTACAAAGATCATGCACCATGATCAAGTGGGTTTCATCCCAAGGATGCAAGGATGGTACAACATTCCCAAATCAATAAATGTACTACACCACATCAACAAAATGAAAGACATAAGCCATATGATCATATCAATAGATGCTGAAAAAGCATTTGATAAAGTACAGCAACCAGTTATGGTAAAAACATTCAGCAAAATGGGAATAGAGGGAGCATACCTCAACATCATAAAGGCCATATATGAGAAACCTGAAGCCAACATCATACTCATCGGGCAAAAACTAAAAACTTTCCCCTAAGATCGGGAACAAGACATGGCTGGCCACTTTCTCCACTCCTGTTCAACATTATTTTGGAAGTTCCAGCCAAAACGATGTTCTAGATGTTTCTTCAGAAAAGAAAAAGGAATCAGAGGTATCCAAATTGGAAAGGAGGAAGTCAAACTGTCATTATTTGCACTGTACATAAAAAACCTGATAGACTTCACCAAAAATCTACTTGACCTAATGAGCAAATTTAGCAAAATAGCTGGATATAAATATCCAGAAATCAAAAGCATTTTTGTATAGCAATAATGAAACATCAGAGATAGAAGCTAGAAAAGCAAATCCCATTTACCATAGCAACAAGAAAAATAAAGTACTTAGGAATCAACATAACCAAGGAGGTAAAGACCTGTACTCAGAAAACTAAAGAACATTGAAGAAAGAAATTAAGGAAGATATAAATAAATGGAAGCATATATCATATTCATGGATGGGAAGAATTAACAGCATTAAAATGTCCATACTACCTAAAGCAGTCTATAGATTCAATGCAATCCCAATTAAAATACCAATGACAGACTTCACAGATCTAGAAAAAATACTTCAAAAATTTATATGGAGCCAAAGATGCCCACAAATAGCCACAGCAATCTTGAGAAAGAAGAACAATATAGGAGGAATCACAATACTGGACATCAAACACTACTACAAGGCTACTGCCATCAAAACAGTAGGTACTGGCATAAGAATAAACATATAGATCAATGGAATAGGATAGAGAGCCCAGAAATAAGCCCAGGACTCTATGGTCAATTAATATTCAACAAAGGGGGAAGGAACATAAAATAGAGTAAAAACAGTCTCTTCAACAAGTGGTGTTGGGAGAACTGGATAATGAGATGAAGAAAAATAAAAGCAGATCACCAACTTACACCATATTCCAGAATAAACTCAAGATGGATAAAGGACTTAAACATAAGCAGTGCCACCATAAAGGTCCTGGAGAAAAATATAGGCAGTAAACTTTTGGATATCCTACGCAGAAATATGTTTACTGATATTTCACCAAGAGCAAAGGAAATAAAAGCACAAATAAACAAATGGGACTATATCAAATTGAAAAGTTTCTGTTCAGCTAAAGAAAACACCAACAAAATTAAAAGGGAACCAACAGTATGGAAAAACATATTTGCCAATGATACTTGAGACAAGGGTTTGATCTCCAAAATATATAAAGAACTAATGTGGCTCAACACCAGGGAGACAGACAGCCCAATTAAAAAATGGGCAAAAGACCTGAACAGACAACTCACTGAGGGAGACATACAAAGGGCCCAAAGGCATAAGAAAGAATGCTCAACATCACTAGACATCAGATAGATGCAAATTTAAACCACAACAGGATACTACCTCACACCTGTCAGAATGGCAATCATCAACAAATCAACAAACAAGTGTTGGTGAGGATGTGAGTAAAAGGGAACCCTGGTGCACTGTTGGAGTGCAATAAAATAAAATTAAAAAATAAAAATAGCAAATTACCCTCTTGGCTGACAGCCTTGAAGTCCTGAAAAGTCTCTGGTAGGCAAAAACGTCATTTCTACATGAGGCTTTTAACCACATTGCTCTTTCAGGATCTGCTGTCTGTTAATGCAAAATTTAATATCACTGATAATTTTGAAAAGAGCTTTTCTTTCCATATTATCTTCAAATACAATCTTTTAAACTATATTTTATTGATTATTTACTACAGTTATCCCAATTTTTCCCCTTTGCCCCCTTTGCCCAGTACCCCTCTTACCTCCAGCAATCTCCCCTTAGTTCCTGTCAATGGGTCATGCCTATATAAGATTTTTGGCTTTTCCATTTATTCTTAACATTCCCCCCGTTTTTTGTGCCTACCAATTATGCTTTTTAATCCCTGCACCTTTTCTTCCATTCTGTCCCTTCCTCCTCCCAGCTAATAACCCTCCAAATAATCTCCATACTTAATGATTTTGTTCCTGTTGTTGTTTGCTTAGTCTTTCATTTTTATTTTTTAGACTAAGTTATTGGTAGTTGTGAACTTGTTGCCTTTTTTATTAAGTCATTTTCTATTGTTATTCTATTACAGTTGTCCCAATTTCCCCCCCTTTGCCCTTCTCTGTCCATCCCATGCCCAACTCACAGTCAATTCCCACACTGTTGTCTGTGTCCGTGGGTCATTCATACATATTGTTTAGTCCCTTCCCCTTTTTCTCCACCATTATCCTCCTCCCCCACCATGTTCATAGCTTTGATATTCTTTTTCTTAAATAAGTCCCTTTAACATTTTATGGCTTGTTAATGATGAATTCCTTTAGCTTTATCTTGTCTGTGAAGTACTTTATTTGTCCTTCCACTCTAAATGATAGTTTTGCTGGATAAAGTAATCTTGGTTGTAGGCCCTTGCTTTTCATCATTTAGAATACTTCTTGCCAGTGAGGTTTCTTTTGATAAATCAGTTGATAATCTTATGGGGACTCCTTTGTAGGTAACTCTCTGTTCCTCTTGATGCTTTTAAGGTTCTTTTTCTTTACCTTTGGCATTTTCATTCTAATGTGTCTTGGTGTGGTCCTCTTTGGGTCCAACTCTTTTTGGCCTTTCTGTGCCTCCTAGACTTGTATGTCTATTTCCTTTGCCAAATTAGGGAAATTTTTCTTATTTTTTCAAATGAGTTTTCAATTTTTTGCTCCTCCTCTTTTCTCCTTCTAGCAGCCCTATGATTTGGATGTTGGCACATTTAGAGATGTCCCAGGTCTTCTTATACTACCCTCATTTTTTAAATTCTTATTTCTTCTTTCTGTTCTGGTTGAATGTTTATTTCTTTCATATGTTCCAAATCGAGGATTTGAATCCCAGCCTCCTTCCCTTCCCTGTTGGTTCCCTGTAGCTTTTCCTTTAATTCACTTAGTGTAACCTTTGTTTCATATCAATTTTTATTTTATGTCTACTTAAGCTATGTTATACACATTGAGAGTTATTATTTCTTCCTTGTAAATTGATTCTTCTGTCAATATTGATCTTAGTAATCACTACTAATAAATTTGCTCTAAACACTATTTGTATAACATTACTAGCTCTCTGTTATTAAACCAGTACACCTTTTCCTCCATTCTCTAATTTTTACACGCTCTAGGTTTTAGATGTCTCTTGTGAAAACTTAGGGAAAAAATCTGTTTCATTGATCTTTGTCAATGAAAATTTTAGCCCACTTACATTGACAATTATTGCCTTTCATGTGGAATTTATTGGGGTGACATTGATTAATAAATTTATATATATTTCAAGTGTACAGTTCTATAACACATCATCTGTATATTTTATATTCACCATCCAAAGTCACATCTCCTTCCATCACTATTTATTACCCCTTTTCTATGGCTCCCAACCACCCCTTTCCTCAGGTAATCAACATACTGTTATCTATGTCAATAAGTTTTTGTTTGCTTAATCCCCCTTACCTTTTTCACCTAGTCCCCAAGCCTGCTTCTCTCTGGCAGCTGTCAGTCTGTCCTCTGTATCTATCAGTCTGTTTTAATTTTGTTTCTTAGTTTATTTTATTTATTAGATTCTACATATAAATAAAATCATATGGTACTTGTCTTTCTCTGGCTGGCTTATTTCACTTAACATAATACTGTCCAGGTCCATCCATGCTGTTGCAAAGGGTAAAATTTTCTTCTTTTTTATGGCTGAGTAGTATTCCATTGTATAAACAGAGCTTTTTCATTCACTTATCTGCTAAAGGGCACTTGGGCTGCTTCCAAATCTTGGCTATTGTAAATAATACTGCAATGAACATAAGGGTGCTTATATTCTTTTGAATTAGTGTTTTGCGTTTCTTTGGATATAATCCCAGAAGTAGAATCACTGGGTCATAAGGCAGTTCTATTTTTAATTTTTTGAGGTAACTCCATAATGCTTTCCACAGTGGTTGCAGCAGTCCCAGAACATTGCATAAGGGAGGGTCCCTTTTTCTACACGTCCTTGCCAATACTTGTTGATTGCTGATGGTTGATTTATTGATGATGGTGGCCATTCTGACAGGGATGTGGTGATATCTCTTTGTGATTTTAATTTACATTTCTCTAATTAGTGATATTGAGCATCTTTTAATATATCTATTGGCCATCTGTATGTCCTCTTTGGAGAAATATCTATTCAGGTCTTTTACCCATTTTTAAATTGGATTTTTTTAAAGGTTGTGTTGTATAAATTTTTGATAAAGTTTGGATATTAACCTCTTATCAGATGCATCATTGGCAAATATGTTCTCCCATTCGGTGGGTTGTCTTTTCATTTTGTTGATGGTTTCTTTTGCTAAGCAAGAACCTTTTTAGTTTGAGGTAGTCCCATTTATTTATTTTTTTCTTTTGTTTTCCTTGCCTGAAGAGATATATCAGGAAAATAATGCTACAAGAAATGACAGATTTTATTGCTTGGCTGTTCTATTTTTTTTTTTAATGGTTTTAAGTGTAATTTTAAGTCTTTAACCCATTTTGAATTTATTCTTGTGCATGATGTAAGAACATGGCTAGTTTCACTTTTTGCATGTATCTTTTTTTTTAATTTTTAAAATTATTTTTAATTTTTAAAAAAGATTTTGTTTATTATTTCCAGAGAGAGAAGGGTAGGGAGAGAGGCAGAGAGGGAGAGAAACATCAATGTATGGTTGCCTTTCATCTGCCTCCAGCCATGGTCCTGGTTGGAGACCTGACTTAGAACCTGGTTAAATGCCCTGGCTAGGAATCAAACCAGTGACGTTTTGGTTCGCAGGCTGGTGCTTTATCCACTATGCTACCAACCAATGATTATCTCTTTAATTTGGTTTTTAAAATTCATTGCTACTAACTCAGTGTTTTCTGTTTTCGATCTTTTTTCCATGTTCTTCCCCCTCTATGCTGCACTTTTCCCCCAGTCGTTGACTTATTTTGCGTTGCAATTTTTTTATCCAACATTTTCACTGTTTAAAAATTATATACCCTATTTCTATTCTTTTAGTGATTACCCTAGAAATTCTACCATGTATTTTTTTTTTATGTAATAAAACTGGCATTAATAGATATCTGTAGCTTCCTCTTGAAAAGTACAAGGATCTTAGAATTCTTGAACTTCACTTTTTTTTCTGACTTATGTTGTTATTGTCCATGATTTTAAAAAATGTTTAACACTGTGAATTAGATATTAGTGGGGTTTTAAAGATTTTATTTATTATTATTATTTGTGTGTGTGTGTGTGTGTGTAGAATAATTTATTACTTTAGAATGATCCAATAGTTAAATTGGATCAAACATGGATGGAACCACATTTAAGAAGGAAGCCGGACTTTGCTCCTTTCCTATTTTTAAACATTCAAGGCCATTTAATGGTCTACAGTCTAAACACTCACATCAAATAAAGGACTCTTTTCTCCCCTAAAGGCATCCCAGAGAGAGGAGATGGGAGAGAGCCAGACAGGTAGAGAGAAAAATCAATGTATGGTTGTTTTTCACGTGCCTCCCGCTAGGGACCTGACTGGAGACCTGGTTTGCAACCTGATTATGTGCCCTGACTGGGGAATCGAACCAGCAATGTTTTGGTTCACAGGCCAGCCCTTGATCCACTGTGCCACCAGCCAGGGCTAGTGTTTATTTTTATATAATCAATTCCCACCAGTTTAACATTATTTTTTTGCCCTCATTCCTTTTTGCATTATCTTCCTTCCTTTTATTTCTCACAGGGAAGGCACTACACACCAAGGGTTGTGAATTGATTTGGAGAACCTATGATCTAATCTCTAAGTCCACTTAAGCCTAAAGCTTTGTCTCAAACTCTCTGAGTACACAGCCTTTGTAAACCAAGCAGAAGCCTTCAAGGCAAACTTTGAATTTGCTCACTCTTATGGAATCAAGCATCCTTGTCATTTCTTTAAGTGTTTACCTTAGTCTCCTGCCAGGTCAACCATGCTTTAAACAAGTATTTTAAATATATTATCCAGCATTTTCAGATGATCTAACCAGGAAGTTCTTTTCTGGATATTCTGTCTTGTTCCCTAAATATTCTTAGGTAATTGTTTTAGTATTCATATTCTTTGAAATATGCCATTGGTATTTTAATAGGGATTGTGTCAAATCCATAAATTGCTTTGAATTCATTTAATGTAATTGTTTTATTTACTGTGTATGGTCCATTAGTGAAAAGTATAACTAAAAAGGACATTTAAAAATTGAACTTGTTAATAACATTTTTAGTAATAAAAATTATTTTTGCTTATCACATATTTTGCATAAGAACCATTTTCAAAAGACAACCCATTCCCCTTGAATTCTAAATGTAATAATTGACTGAACATAATATATATTTCCCCAATATCTTATAATAAAAATTTTCAAATATCCTAGAAAGTTGAAAGGATATATATTCATGACATAGATTATATCATTGTCACTTTACAATATTGTTTTATCCCATATCTATCAATCTCAATTAGTATCCATCAATTTACCTTAGTTTCTTACTGTACTGCAAAGGAAAACGCAGACATCGATACACTTCTCCACAAATATTTCATAAGCCTAAGTATTTTTATTTCTAGGTAATAAAGCTTCCGCTCACAAAATTTTTCTTACTCTTTTATAAGTATTTAAAAAGCCTGTCTCTCAGGGGATTTCAAGATGGCTGTAGAGTAGGTGGAAGCTACACTTAACTCCACCTGGACCAAACCAGATTTACAGCTAAATTATACAGCAATCAACCAGAATAGCCAACTGAAGGCTATCAAAACTGAAGTATTATAATCAAGAATTTAATAAAAGAGGCCAGCCACATCTGACATTGGGCTAACTCCGAACAGGTAGCCCAAAGCCAGTACACACATCTGACATTGACCTGTATAGGAACCTTGCCCAAGCGCACTCAGAATCAACACAACCAGTGGTGGGCTTCAGAGCTACAATAGCAAAACCCAGCTAACCATACAAGTAGTACACCAAAGGGGAACCCTGACCTTGTTGTGCACAACTCCAACTCAAGGGGAGGTCCCTGCACAGCAACTCATAAATAGGGATTGAGATTTATCCTTATATAGTCAGCCAGCCAGAAAAGTTAACTCAATCCATAAAAGGGCCAACAGCATTCAACACTCAACTACAACATGAGGGTGCACATAACCCACCAGAAACATTCCTGGAGCACCAAGCTCGGGTGATCTGAAAGATTGCACCACTGAGCCCAACAAGGTAGTTACATCATAAAGCCATCCCAAGTTGGGAATCATAACAGATGTACCTAATAAACAGAGATAAACACAAAAAGGCAGACACAATGGAAACACAAAGAAATGTGCCCCAAATGAAAGAATAAGAGTGATCCTGAGAAAAAGAATGAAATGGAAGCAACTGAAATATTAGATTCAAAGTTTAAAATAATGGTTATAAGGATTGTGGTGGTAATCAATGGAGAGATACGAATTGAAAACACAAGGAGGCGTCACTATCATCAATTAATCAACAAACAACAGGTGTGGTGAAGATGCAGAGAAAAGGGAATCCTAATGCATTGTTGGTGGGAATGTACACTGGAGCAGCCACTGTGGAAAACAGTATGGAATTTCCTCAAAACACTAAACATTGAACTGCCTTTTCATGCAGTGATTCTGCATCAAAACTGCTGGGAATATACCCTAAGAATCCTGAATCATCAATTCAAAAGAACTTATGCACCCCTGTGTTCATAGCAGTGCTATTTACAATAGCTAAGTGCTGGAAATAGCCTAAGTGCCCATCAGTAGATGAATGGATCAAAAACTGAACCATTTATACAGTGGACTACTACACAACAGAAGGAAAGAAGGAACACTTACCTTTTATGACAGCATAGATGGAATTGGAAAATATTACGCTAAAACAAACCAGTCAGTGAAAGACAAATACCTTATGATCTCACCAATAAAAAGAATCTAATGAACAAAATAAACTAATGAATAAAATAGAACCACAGGTATGGAAACATAGAACAGGGTGACAGTGACCAGAGTCGGGGGATAATGGTGGAAAGAAGGGGAAGGGATTAGTTAATGACCCATGAGTAGGGACAATAATGTGGGAATTGACTGTGGGAGTAGGGGGTGGGGTGGGTGGAAGAGGGCAAAAAGGGAAAAACTGGGAAAGGTGTAATAGAATAACATTTTAAAACATCTTTACAAAAGAAACCCAAAACACTAATTCAAAAAAATATATGCACACTTACGTTCATTGCAACATTATTCACAATAGCCAAGTTCTGGAAACAGCCCAAGTGACCAAGTAAGCAGATAAAAAAGCTATGGTACATTTATTTACACAATGCAATACTACTTGGGTGTTAAAAAAGGAAGTAAATCTTGCCTTTTTCAACAGCATGGATGGACCTGGAGATTATTATGCTAAATGAAATAAGCCAGGGAGAAAGACAGATACCACAGATCTCACATATATGGAATGTAATGAACAAAATAAACTAACAAAATAGAAAACAGAGGCATGGAAACATGAAACAGACAGTTGTCAGAGGGAAGGAGGATTGGGTTTGCGTAAAAAACGTGAAGGGATTAAAAAACATTGAGAGAGAGAGAGAGAGAGAGAGAGAGAGAGAGAGAGAGAGAGAGAGAGAGATTCATGAATGGGCGGCTTGTGGTGATGAAGCTGCCAATCACCAGTTGCCCGTAGCTTTGGCCTTTTGAATCATCCAAATAGTTTCTGTTGAGGAATGTTCAAACTTAACACAAAATCTGATACAAATACATTGCTGTACTCAGTAAGTCATTTTGAATGGGACAGCCACACAGCACACATGCTCATTGCACAGGATCTACCACCTGCACCGACTGGTACAGTGAAATTATTATTCACATATGTGCATTCCAGTCCACTCTCCTTGGCTGCCAGGTTACACTGATGTCACGCAAACCATTCTCACTATATTGGCAATTGGGAATAAATGGGACATAAAGAGTTGGATGATGGGCAGCACAAGCAAGATGCAGTGTGCAAATAATGTTTTGTTAAATTGTATATTTGAAACTTGTATGGTTTTATGAACCATGTCACCCCAATAAATTCAATTAAAAACTTATTTCATGAGCAAATATCAATATATTTGTCTAACTTTTAATGATATTAAAATGCTTTGATCTTGTATTAAAATAAACAAGTAAAAATTAAAATCATGACTCTCTGTGGCACAATCACATAATAACATACGAGTCAGAAAACAAGGCTTATGCTTAAGAGGAGCAGTAAGTAAAATGAATTAATCCATAATCTTTTATAATATATTTCCATTTTAGTAAAATAAGATTCATATGTGGCATTCATTTGAAATGTTTTTTTAGTATCTGGTTATTCCTATTATATTTCCTATTTATAATAAAAGCTCTCATTTGTTAGTATTTCCCAATTCAGTAGTTGTGGAGTACTATTCAGTTTCATGGAGACTGAGAGTTGAACAATCACCTTTGAACTTAATTTAGGCTATGTTGCATGGGCCTTTTGTAATATGGTGATCTATAATAAGAAATATATATTTGGTCTTTGTCTTGTTCCTGGCACAGAGCTCCTAAAGCCCTTGGAATTTCCTAAGTGATAAAGCCAAAGGACATCACCAGATAGCCAAAACAAAAATCAAATAGACGATGTAATTGGAAGCAGGAGATGGAAAAGCTGTATTCTTTCTGTCAAAACAAGACCAGGAGCAGATTGTGGTGCTGCTCACAAACTGTTAATGTCAAACATAGGAGTAAAGCTAAAGAAGAGCAATAAAAGACTCTTAGTGCCAAAATAGAATGTAAATAACATTTCTGATGGATTTAAAGGTCACATAAAAACAGACTTACACTGCTAAACTTAAGTGATCAAGGATCAGTGGACTGGTACTAGAAATATTATTAGGAAAGAATGTAAAAAGGCAATGCTGGAAATAAAAAGGAAAAACAAATCAAGAAGAAAGATTAGAAATTGTCAGAAACAGGTAAAAGGCAAAAGCTAAAGGTGGCCAAAAGAATCCTGAATACAGTTCTTCAATGATTATCAAGTAAAGAGAACTATTACAATAGTCAATGTAAAGAGATAGAAGAAAAAAGAAAAAACAAGAGTTCTTTACCAGAAAATTCAAGAAATAATAGAGAATTAAAACCAGATTAGGAATGCTGAATGACCACCAAGAAGTACATCATTTGACTAGAGAAAAATAAAGGGAAGGTGGGAACAGTATATTAAAACTTCATACAGAAGAGAGGAAAGGCTGACAGATACTTTTACAGGAGATTACTCTAAGAACCTACAATTATAAAGAGAAACTGAAAGATAGTCTGAAAGTATTGGGAACAAATAAATCACCAGAAGTAGATAGAATTATTTCAAGCCACAGACACTGAATCTGTCAAAATACTACAAAAAATATGCCAAAAAATATAGAAAACAAGCTCTGACTGGTGACTCAGTGGATAGGTGCCAGCCTGCGAACCCAAAGGTTGCTGGTTCAATTCCCAGCCAGGTCACATAACCAGGTTGCAAGCCAGGTCCCCAGCTGGAGGCAGGTGAAAGGCAACCATACAATGATGCTTCTCTCCCTTTCTTCCTCACTCCCTGCCCCTCTCTCTGAAAATAATGAATAAAACCTTTATATATATATATATATATATATATATATATATATATATATAAAACAAGACAATGGTCTACAGACTGAAAATGTTCCATATACATCCCAGTTTTCAAGGAGATGCCAATGAGTGCAGACAATAGGACCATTGTTTAATTTCCCATGCAAGAAAAATGATGCTCAAGGTGATACAACAAAGGCCACCTTATATGAAGCAAGAAATATGGGACATTCAAGCTGGATTCAGAAAGGAAGTGGAATTTAAGACCTAATTGTGAGTGTTGCTGGATACTGGACTGCTCCAAGGTTAGTCTATGCTTTGTAGACTACAGTGAAGCCTCTGACTGTTAAATCATGCAAAGCCAGCAGTTGCGCTGGGAAAAAAAAAAAAAAAAAGATTGTCCCCCAGCACCTGATGGTCCTGATGTGTAACCTGTACTGTAGATAGGAAGCCACTGTCAGGGCAGAATATGGAGCGACTGAATGACTTCCGATAAGCAAAGATATCAGACAAAAGTGTAATTTATCTCCCTGTTTGTTTAACGTGTACACAGAACATACTATTTAAAAAACTGGACTAGACTCAGAGGAAGGAGTGAAAATTGGTGAAAGAAATGTCAATAACTTAAGACATGCAGATGACATCATCTTACCTGCAGAAAGTAGCAATGATTTGAAATGACTTCTAATGAAATAGAAGAAAGTGTCAAAGCAGCACTGCATTTGAACATTAAGAAGACAGAAATGATGACTATTGAACAGCTAACACAACTTTTAACATGGAAAATGAAAGGACTGAAATTACTCAAGGTTTTGCTTACCTTGGTCCAGTCATCAATTTAAATATGGATTGCAGCCAAAAAATCAAAAGAAGGCTGAGACTCAGAAGGGCAGCAATGGGAGAATTAGGAAAGATCACCAAGAGCAAAGCTGCATCACTAGAGACCAAGGCTAAAATCACCCACAGCTTTACATTCCCAATTACTATGTACAAATGCAAAAGCTGGACAGTGAAGAAGGCTGATAGGAAAAAAAGTGATTGATCTGAAATATGGGGTAGGAGGAGACTTCTATGGATACTCTGGACTGCCACAAAGATGAGTTAGTGGGTTCTAGAGTAAATTAAGCTTGAAACATCACTGAGGACAAAAATGACAAAACAAATTGTCCTTCTTTAGGCACATCATGAGAAAGGAAGGTGCACTGGAAATGCTGATAATGCTGGTAAAAACAGAAGGCAGCAGGAAAAGAGGAAGACCAAATATGAAATGGATTGACACCATCAAAGCCATAGGAATGAATCTACAGGAGCCCAGCAGGAATGTTAAAGGCAGGACATTGTGGGTATCACTCATTCATAGGGCTGCCAGGGGTGGGAACTGACTCAAAAGCACTTAATACACACAAGAGCCAAAAAGATGAAAGTAAAGTCTTTAGTTGTTCATAAGAAGCTCCTTTCAACCACACCTGATGAATGAGGTGACTTTCTGAAATCCCCTATAGATGGGGCTGGTTATCTGAAGAACCAACTACATTATTTGAGGGTTGGAACTTTCAACTTCAGCCGAGAACTCCTGGAAAGGCTGGGTGGGGTGGGGTTGAAGGTTGAAATAGTCACCAATAGCCAATGATTTAATCAATCATGTAATGAAGCCTACATAAATCCCCAGAAGGACGGGGTACAGAATGCTTCTAGACTGAACACATGGACATACTAGGAGAATGGCAGGCCTGGAGAGAGAATGGAGGCTACATGCCCTTTTGCCTTAGGCATAACTTGCCTTATGCATCTAGCTATTCATTTGTAGCCTTTAAAATATCTTGCAGTAGTAAGTAAGCTGTTTTCCTGGACTCTGTTAGTAGCTCTAGAAAATTATGGAACCGTAAGAGGAGGTAGGAGAAACCTCCAATTTGTAACCACATGGGAGAAAAGTTGTGAGTAACTTGGGGACTTGTTATTTGAAAATGGCATTTAAAGTAGGGGAAGCCTTGTGGGACTAAGCCCTTTTAACATGTGGAATCTATACTAATTCTGGTTAGTGTTAGAATTGAATTGATTGAATTGAATTGTAGGACACCCAGCTACCGTCAGAGAATTGGTCAGTGTAGGAAAAACTTCTGTTGTCAGAATTGTTGTGACTGTGAAAGAAAGGAAAACACTAATTTTTTTTCTAGACACCTTCTATAGGTAAAAGTCTTCCAACTTAATGGTTTTATGATTGATTTTTATATTTTTATTATGATAAATATTTTATTTAGCTACCATTTGAAGACTGTACTTCTGCTTTCTAACTTTAATGTTAGCTGCAGTGATTTACATTTATAGGGAGCATTTCTTTATAAAAATTGATCACTTTAAACATTTACAAAAAGGTGTCAGGAAAGGGTATAAGAAGTAAATTGTAAAGTTTAGATTCATTTGGATTTGGAGGAAGGCTTTCAGGATATTTTCTGATATCTGCTAAAGACAAAAAGGGTCAAAAAACAAAAAGATGTCCATGAACTCGCTCTGTCAAAATAAAAATAAAACTGTATAGAAAAAATTTAATTTTAGCAACTCAGCATAATTCTTTATCATCACAAATTCACACTATTAAAACTTACCCTGTCTACTGATGGATGAAATTAAAACCAATCTTATATTTATTCTTATTAATCAAGAGTCCAATCTGAACTTAGGCAATCTGAGTCATCAGCTTTACCAGTGAGTGATTTTACGTACATTCTAACTCTGCACCTTGCTCCTTTCTTTCATCTTCAATTTAAAATTCCCCAGGATGGTGTTTACTCTTTAGGACTTAGCCCATTATGTAATAATTTTTTTAGAGTATTAAGATACTAGTTAGCTAAAGTACAGGGAACAATGCAATTCTAGCACCTCACAAATACAAAGAAGTATCTGGCCTGTTGCTCTTCCCTTAAGCAAGGAGAACTTCTTGGCAGCAGAATAAAGAAAAGAATGTTTCCAACTTAAGCTATCTCATTTAATTTCCTCTGAACTAACTTCTGTTTTTTTCATAATGCCACATATAGCCTACTGTCAAAAGAACTAATAAACACTCATTATAACTGAAATAGTAGCAAATCATGCATAAAAGGAAACATGAAAAACCTAGTCGATACCCCAAGGGAAAACATTCAATTCCAGATGTAACCACACAGAAAAGCTAGAGTCTAATAATAATAACAACAACAGCAGTCGCCTCATCAAAGCACATCCAAGAAATAATTAGAATACTGCATTTGAGGAAAATCAATGAACAAAAAAATTGCACAATAGTAGCATATGTGAATATTAGGATATAAGCATATGAGCATTCTAGGGCCAGCAGCCCTAGAATAATAACATTATCACATCGTGAAATGCAATGCTTATGCACAAAGAAATCACTGCATAAAGTCACAGAGGCCAAAGATACAGTCAGGCCACCAACAGTATGCCTCCCAAATGCCTGTTTCATTCATGTTAATCTTTTTTGTTCTTCAGGCAAGAAGTGAATTCATTAATTTTCCCTAGGAACAGGGAAAACAAAATAATAGAGCAAAGAACAAAGCCTTCAGTTCAAATAAATGTAACAACAGCCACAGTATTCTTGGCATAGGTTCATATGTAGAAGACTGCCTCTTTCAGGTAAAGTCTCTCCGAATATGCTAGTAGTCATTCAGATAAAAAGGTAAAATTAAATTACAGATCATAACTCATATAATATATTAACATTTCTCAGCTTCTAAAAAAACTTTTCCAAAAGCTTGCCTGTTGGATAGAGAGCAAAGTACCACTTTACATATAGTTTTTTCATTTGTCAAATGATAATACCCCTTTAACAGGGTTGTTCCAAGACAGAGACTATACATGAATTGCTTGAAAGAGCTAAATAGAATTTTAACAAATTTGTATTGTAAGTAATATTAAACTTCTCAACTCAATTACTTCCTTTGGTGCATGCAGTTGAAAGTTTTATTACTTTATAATATAGAACATATCATATGTAAAAGTACATAAAATATATACATTCAGCTAAAAGAACAGTAATTTTTAATGGACCCACAGATATACCCCATTCATTTTAAGAAATGTAACATTAAAGCCCTGGCTGTTGGCTCATTGGACAGGCACTGGCCTGCAAACCCAAAGGTCATTGGTTCGATTCCCAGCCAGGGCACATAACCAGGTTGCAAGCCAGGTCTACAGCTAGGTTCTTAGCTGGAGGCAGGTGAAAGGCAACCATACACTGATGTCTCTTTCCCTTTCTTCCTCCTTCCCTGCCCTCCTCTCTAAAAATAATGAATAAAATCTTAAAAAAAAAAAAAAAAAGAAATGGAATATTACTAATACCTTGGAGGCTCCTACATGACTATTCCTAGAACCCACTCCACACTATCCTATAACCCACTTCATCATAATCATATCATTTTCTTGTTTTCATTTATAGTATTGATACATTTATAGGTATTTCTAAACTAACTATATCTATCTACGTATCTAGCCATCATCTCTCAATCTATTCATCTTCCACCCGTCCATTTTTTGAATTTTATCATATTTGTCCTTCAACTTTTATATTATTTTTCCCAGAGTAATTTGACATTATCTACATTTTCATATAACACCTAAGGTTAAAGGAATGTATTATACCCATTTAAAGCAGAGAAAATGAGGTACAAGAGAGCTAGCAACTTGCCTCATTATGTGAGGACAATGGGCAAATCTTTCCACAGTAATTCTGAAAGTAAAGCTAACCAATGATTATGTCAGAGCTTTTCATAGCACATTCATAGTTTTAGCTTCAGTGAAACTAAAACATTTCTCTAATGCTAGGAGCACAATTAATATTTTTAAATTGAGCTTACAGAGCTGGTATTTTTTGCTTTCACATTAATGGGGAAGTTATATTAAACTGTGCTGATGATGTAAAAGCCATAAACAATATTTAAATATATTAGTTAAAAGGAAAACAAGAATGAATTAAATAAAGGATATCAGGAACAGATTTGGTTCTCTTAGGGTATGGACTATTAGAGAACAGGTAGCCATATTATGGACTATTCTAATTAAAGAAGGTGGCTCCTTAAATAGTTAATTAGTTTAATACCAAACAATCCAAAGATATCATTCACCTGAGCAAATGGTGGAAGAATCTCCTTGCATATTTGCTGATTCGGTCTCTATATTCCAATATAGTTGCATCCAGGAGTGGTCTTGTTGGAGCATAGAAGGTTCCAAGGCTTGCCTCAAGCTGTGCTGTGGAATTCAAACATAGCAGCACTAAAACAAGTGAAACTCCTTCAATTACAACAGAATACTCATGTTTGCAGTCAGTCAGGTTTTGCAAAGTTGGATGAAATGTGAGCTAGTTGCAGGAAAGATGAAATTAAAATATGACAGCTGGTACAAAAACAAACCTGTGTATAAACTTTCACTTAAAGCAAAGCTGACAATGACTCTGAACAACAAAAAAAGCTGTCAAAACTGAAGAAATCCATAATGAATCAACCTCTCACCACAAATGGGTAATTAAAACAGTGACTCATCAAAGTAACATGGTTTGAACTAGTATTTCCAGTAAAATCAACTAACTGTGTGCTCAACATTTACTCTCTTTAGTTGAAAGAAGAAAACGTTTAACTTGTCCATACTGGGAGCTGAGATCAGTCCTAGAAATGGTTTCCTTTCTTTCGTTTTTTCTTTCTTTCTTTTTATAATATAAATAAAATAGCCTTATTGTAATATCTATAGAGACATTACCATCTCTATTATAATTTTATAGGAATAGTGGAAGTCCCTATATGGTCCCAAACTCCTGTCCTAAACAGTAAAAATGTTGGTTTTGTCCAGGTGTGAAAGCTGACACCCCTGGGAGGGATGACATGCTAATCTCCTCTGGGTCAACTGACACCTTCCAAGGAAAGGAGTATAGAGCAAGTTTTGATAAATCAGAGTACCGTAATTAGGAGAAAGAGGCACATTTTGCCTACTTGACAATTTTACCAAGACATGCATATGGGGTTATATTTCCTCCCAGAAATACCTGGAAGTTATATAATTACCATAATGGTGATAGTATGAGTATATATGAGAACACTACAATTCACAGTAAGACTCCACTGACTCTTATGCTACTTACTAGCACTTGGTTGAATAAAAAAATTCTTTATTTAGTGGAACTCTTTTGTTTTAGGCATATTTGGATTTGATAGTATCAAATACCTCATTAGAATAATTGCTATGGACTTGGCTTAGCTGTAAATAATTTGTTTTTTTAATCTGATATCTAGACAGTAAAATAAGGTGAACTTTAGGGGTATTTTCTTTCAAAGCAGCAGTCAATTTAGATTAAAATTGAATACAGCAATGCTATCGTAAAACAAGCCAGATTCTCTTGCCATTGCTTGTTTTCTTGACAGCATGTTTTGTGCATTTCAAATGCTCAGGCCTACATGGAATACTCGTAACTCCCAGCACAGTTATAGATTCATTAGATAACCCAGCTTGATGTTTAAGGCAGAAATGAAGATCTCAAAGATAACCACAACATGGCTACAAATAAAAGAGCTCACTGGGTTTCACTATTAAAAGGAAAACAAATTACCATGTCAAATTTGTTAGAGTCAGATAGAATAAATCTCAATAGGGAAGAATTCTGAATGTTTTAGAAGTGTGTTTTGCAGTTACTTGGGGAAAATGCATATATTTACTTAAAACGTACATATTCTGATAACCCAGTATCATGCAAGCATTTTATTTTAATAATCTAGTACCATACAAACTTATTTCCAAATCTCCCCAATATGGTTCCTGAAAATATTTTTTATTAAGGTAAAAATCTGATAATGCCCATTTGTAAATTCCCTAATAATCTTTCGTACAACTCAGGAATCTTACAGTACAAATTCACTAAGGTGTTAGCAATTTCTCAGTGTCCAGAGTGACAGTAAATATTCTATTTTCTCTGTATTCCTTTAATTGTAAATTTAGGATCTCCTGTATTGATTTGTGCAACATAGGTTTTCTTTAGGTACTTTGCTTCCTTTTTAATTTTTTTTCTATTATGTACCCAATCTTGAGAGTGTACCAATACTAAGAATGATTACTTGAAATAACTCTGCAGACAGAAATATTACAGTAATCCCTAGTACCTAAGATTTTGATGTTAGACTCTTTATTTTAAAGTAGTATTGGAGTACCTACTGTGGGCCAAGCACTGTGCTAGGCATTTGCTCATTGTAGAAATACTGGAATCCCCATAGATGGGCTGGACTACCTCCAAAAAGTACATTCAAATAACATTAAATAAATATTTATTGTGGGCCTCCTATGAGCTGGGCCAAGTTCCTTGATGCAAACTTCTTGGAGGAACATGTTCTTATTGATTATTCTTCTCCAAAATTATTAAACTGAAGGTTAGATGCAGAATGGTATCTAAACAATTTGTTTACTTTAGAAACAAAAATAAAATAGAATAAGAAAATCTATAAACTTGCAAAGAAGTTAGGGGAAAATAAGCTCTCCAGTAAAGATCTTTTGA
This sequence comes from Noctilio leporinus, assembly GCA_004026585.1. Taxonomy (NCBI): domain Eukaryota; kingdom Metazoa; phylum Chordata; class Mammalia; order Chiroptera; family Noctilionidae; genus Noctilio; species Noctilio leporinus. Next base: position 68,004 of record PVIW01004243.1, read on the forward strand.
TATATTTCCTGTTTTCCCTACCTTGTAAACTACCTTGGGGACAGTTTCTCACTGGCCATGATTTCCCACCATTAATGTCAATGTTTATTGCAAAGATTGAAAATAAAGAAGCAAGTGTAAAAATGTTTAGTTTCATTTTACATTAAGTAAATAAGTAAATCATAATAAAAATAACATACTGATAGTGACAAATATAAAAATTAATTCCATTATTGTATGTGGCACATATTTGTTTTCTTTTTACAACAGTATCTTATCTCTCTTTGACAACAAACATCTAAGATCCTACTTACTGGGAGAAGGTAGGAAAATCCAAGCAGGATTCAGAACTACAAGTAAGAAAGAAAACAAGCAGCAGCAGCCTGGGCTACAATTCTGATAGAAACACACACACACACACACACACACAAGGGGTAATTGTTTGGACAAAGGGCTTGGGGTGTGAAAGAATGATATTGATGTCTAAAGTGAAGGAAAAATAAGGACCTTTGTTTGGGGCCTTCTGTCTACCAGACCCTAGCAAATGTATGAAATTCACGATCAAAGTTTGAAATCTGAGCATATTCCACACATGAACTTACAATGAAATATACAAGGACTGCATTGTAAGTTTCAACATAGGTATATACAGGAAAGTTGTCCCTTATGTTGATAAATACTATACAGTAAGTACCATATGAGAGTAATTATTTTACATCTGATTTGTCAGTTTTAATAAGGCATTAACACTTTTGCCTTTTAGTCTTCAATAACATAACTCAAATAATCCTCATAAGTGACTCAATAAATTGTACTTCATATATATGCAAAACCCATTTATGAAATATATTTCAGGTCTCACCTTCTCTCTCTGGAGTAAGCTTTTGTCTAAGGAGATGGTTCACAATGGCACTCATACTGATAAAGCACTGGGGGCCCAGAGTGTCCCAGTTCATGCTGCTTAGGATGTTTATCGCCTCATGGATCTCATCGTAGTGAATGTACTGGAGGATGATGTCTACCAGGCCCAGCTGTCCTCGCGTGAAGATACCTGTCACAAAAAGTGTAAAGTCAAGTTAATCTTTTAAAAATAAAAAGAATAAAAACAGATGTCAAAAAAGGGGGAAAAAAAAGTAATCATTTCTTGCATAAGTGCAAGAAATGTGAAATTTGGGGGATCCAAATTTTGAATAATATGGCTTTGTGGTTAAATCTTCATTTTAAATAATACCTACCAACTCTATCTATCTAGTTTATCCTCATTTTAGTGCATATTAACTAATTTGTATTCTATGTAATCAAACTGCTTAAACTAAAAGTGATTAAGCACGAGAAGAATATTTAGGTAGACCATAGTAGCTAACACTATTTTTTCCGTTAGCTGTTTAGGCTTCTGTTACATACATTTAAAAGCAGGATTTTGATGTGAACACATTCTTATCGACCAGTTTCATTAGTTCTACATTGCATCTAGTCTTCAGCTCCATGTACTTGGGGGAGAGGGGAATAGAAATGTACAAGTGACAAATATAATACAACTATACAAATGCCTTTGAGTCTGTTTTTATTCATCAGCACTTTCAATCGATAGTTTTTTCATGGCTACCACACACCAATTTATTTTAAGTTGGCATTTAGAGACTATTCTATTCTATTGAAATAAGAAATAATCAGTATTAATCCTGCTATTGCTCCCCTTCACAACTAATATTTGCTATAAAATATTGTGGCAAAATAAAACACATTTGTTTATCCTTTTAAATGAAAGAAAAGCCCTTTCTGATCTTTGAAGAACAAGAACATAACACAGAAAATATATGTGAAATCTGTAAGCGTAAAGTACATAAAATATTACTTCAGTTATTTTTATTACTGTCATCATTTGACTGCAATGGTTATAGGTTTCAGGATTTTAAAAAATATATTCATTCATGAGAAAAATGCCCAAGTTCTTCATATTAATTTCAAGTCACATCAAAAAGAGAACTTGCACTATATCTAACAGGATTCAACTTGATAGAAAATCTGTGGGATTGCCCTGACTAAACAATAAAATGATACTATAGTTTTTGTGTTGGTAGAATCAATAAATGTTACTATTAAAAAGCCTTCATGACTCCGGTAGTCAAGCACTGAATGTCCTCATAAATCACAGTGGTTTCTTGGCAGTAGATATTAATGTGTAGGAACTTTGTAGGAAAATGAAAATATACAGAATCTGTTGACTATATCTTATGCAATACTTCTAGCAAGAGAAAGAACTTATTTTTGAAAAGAAAAACTAATATTTAAACAATTTGTGCAAAAGGTGATAAAGAAAAAAATCTTAAAAAGCAATCCAAAAAGGGAAACACAATATAGAAAAATAAAGATATGAATAATTACAAACTTTGCTTCTGAAATTAGGCAAGCCAGGAAACAAGAGCAAGACATTTTTTAAATGATGCATGACAGAAATGAATTAGCCTAAAATTCTGTATCTTTATAATAGACTTGAAAATTCATGAAGAAACACTAACAATTTTAAATAACAGCTCTGAAATAATAAAACAAAAACAGATAGAAAAAGAAAAATCAATTGTACAATTATAGGTGAAGATTTCAGCACTTTTATGTCATTAAGAGAACATATAAACAGAAAACCAGTATAGGCAGAAAAATACATTATCGATGATTTTGACCTAACACGTAAGACATTTCACAGAAGAACAGTAGAATACATATTTTTAAGGACACAAAGAACATCAACCAAGATGGAGCATATTTTAGGTGATAAAACAAGCCTAAGTAAATTTAAATGTTTTGAAATCACAGAGTAGGTTCTCTGACTACAACAGAATTAAATTAGATATTAATACAGAAAGATATCTGGCAAATCTCCAATTATCTAGAAATCAATCAACATTATTCTCAATAACCTACAGGTCAAAGGAGAAATTGAAAAGTAAATTAGAAAATATTTTGAAATGAATAAAATTTTTTAAATAACAAAATTTGTAAGGTGTGCCTAAGGCCGTACTTAGAGGGAAACTTCTAGCTGCTTCAAGTAGAAAGGAAAAAAGATATAAAAATTTAAAAATCCAAGTTTCCATGGGAAAGAAGAGTAAATTAAATCTAAACAAAGGAAATAATAAAAATAAGAAATAGACAATAAACAAAGACTAGAGAAAATCAATCAATTCCAAAACTGGTTCTCTGAACCCCTGGAAGGTGCCACAGATTTTTCAGTCAAGTTAGGAGAAACTTCTACAAAATAGCCTGGCCAAAGTGGAGAGAGAAATTGCACTCATTTGGCTGCCATTTTTTTCCCAAATAAAAACTTACCTTATAGTCATGTTTAGATTGAAAAGCTAAACTGAACAAGTAAACCAATTTTGTCTTAAGGAAGTGAGATTTTAGCAATATTTTTGGTTTTGAAATCTAAAACTTCGACTAAAAATGAATTTGTGTAGGAACTGTTAATTGCCATTTACACCTAGTACTGGGTGTATATACACATGTATGTGTGTGTATATACACACACATACTATATACATATGTAATATGGGGAATGCAATAAGGGCTGGTGAGCTGGGGGGAATAGTGTGGAATTTAATAACTACATGTTTTTAAATTTATGAATGCTTAGCCTTTTTATGTGCACAATGGCACAAGAGCTTGATACTTAGGAGTCTGACAAACTGAGATGTTCGCTGTTCAGTTGCAGACTGGGGAAATAGCCTAGTACTTGGCATTAAGGCTGTCAAGGCTGGCTAGGTTTGAATCATTACTCTCTTTCATCCAATAGGGATTAAAAAAAAAAAAAAAACAATCAAAGCTCATTCAAGAAGGAACAGATAAGCTATGACCCTTTATTATTTGGATTTGAATCTGTAATTAAAAACCTTCATATCCACATACACAACACATACATAATCATATTGCAACACGCACACACACACACACACACACACACACCCTGCATGTCCACATGCCTTCACTGGTGAATTCTCTTAAACATTAAAATAAGAAGCAGTATCAAATCAACAGAACTCAACAAATAAGAGGAGAGAACATTTCCCAGTTCATTTCATGATTAGCATTACCCTGATACCAAAAACAACAAAGACATTAAAGTACAGACTAGTACTTCATGCAAATAAATACACAAAAGTCCTTAACAAAATATTAGCAAAGCTACAATACATTAAAAAGATATTCATTGTAAACAAGAGAGGTTTAACCCACAAACCCAAGGTCAATGAAACATGTGAAAACTATCAATATAATTCATGAGATGACCAGACAAAACATATAATCATTTCAACAGATGCAAAAAAAAACACTTGAAAAAATTCAACATACACTCAAAATAATACATCTCAGTAGATAAATAATGAAAGGGGACTTTTTTACCCTAATAACATCATACTAGAGTGAAAGATTAAATGCTTTTCACCAAAGGTAAAGGACAAGGCAAGGATGTGCCTCTTGCCATATCCTAGCTGGTATATAGTAAGGGAATGAAACAAAAAAAGGCATATAGGCTAGATAAGAAGTAAAACTGTCTTTATTTCTAGTTGTCATATTCATCCATATAGAAATCCTAAGGAATTGACAAAGAAGTTTACTACTAACAAGTGACTTTAACAGTATTGTACGATACGTGGTCACATTTTAAATTATTTCTATATAATCCCAATGAACAGTTAAAACTGTAATTAAAAAGACTATTTATAACACCCAGAAATATGAACAAAATATGTACAAGATCTTTACACTTAAAATTATAAAACACTGCTGAGAATTAAAGAAGACCTGAATAATTGGAGAGAGACTGTGTTTATAGATCAGGAGGCTCAATATTGTTAAATTGTTTTTCTACCCCAATTTGATGTATGGACTCAATACAATTTCAATCAAAATTTAGGAGGTCTTTTTGCAGAAACTGACAAGTCAGTTTTAAAAGTTATAAAGAAATCCAAAGATCCAGAATAGCCAAAACAATTTTTAAAAAGTAGAACAAAGTTGGAGGACTAATTTCAAGGCTTACTATAAAATCACAGTAATTAAGAAAGTGTGATTACTTACATACGTACAGACATATAGATCAGTAAAAAAAAGTCTATTCATAGCACACACACATATGGTCAACGTAATTCAATGAGAAAAGGATAATCTTTCTGGCAATTGGTGCTAGAACAATTGAATATTCATATTAAAAATTTAATTTCAACCCATACCTCATAGCATATGCAGAAAATTAAGCTGAAATAGACCATAAACCTAACTGTAAGAACTAAAACCATAAAACTTCTAGAAGAAAATAAGGTTAGACAATGATTCCTTTGATGGGACATAAAAAACATGAGCCATAAAACATGGAATTTTAAGAATTAGATTTCATTAAATTTAAAGACTTCTGCACCTGAAACACACTGTTAAGAAAATGAAAAGGTAGCTCTGGCAGGGTGGTTCTGTTTGTTGGAGTGGCATTCCATACACCAAAAGGCTGTAGGTTCAGTTCCTGGTCAGGGCACATACCAAGGTTGTAGGTTTGATCCCTAGTAGGGCTGCCTGTGGGCCCAATGCTTGCTCGCTCACTCACTCACTCCTGCACACACACACATACAATCTCTCTCTTTCTCTCTCTCTTGCCCCCCCACCCCCACCCCTTCTTCTCTGTCTAAAATCAACAAACATATCCTTGGGTAAGGATTAAAAAAAGAAAGGATAAGGTAAACTACACTGGAAGAAAATATTCACAATACTATCTTACAACGGACTTGTATTCAGGATATATAAGTCTTACTAATCATAGACAATGCAATTAAATTTGGGCAAAAGATTTGAAGATATTTAATCAGAGAAGACATATGGTAAATAAGCACATAAAAGATGCTCAACTCCAATACTCATCAGGGACATGCAAATTAGCATCACCACATATCCACTAAAATGGCTAAAATTACAAAGACCATTAACATCTAGTGTGACTGAGGATGTGGAGTTATAAAATAGTTTCTTCTTAAGTTAAACACACATTTAGCATATGGCCCAGCCATTCTACTTTTAGGTTTTTCTCAAGAGAAATAAAAATATTATGTTCATGCAAAGACTTATACATAAAATTATGTGGCATTTAGTGATTTAGCATAAATATGAAAACAACCCAAATGTCCATTAACATGTGAAAAGATACCCAAATTGTGGCTTTATCTATATAATGGAATGCTACTCAGTAAAGGAAAATTTACAGGTGTACCTACCAATATGGAGGATTCCCATAGATTAATGCTGAGTGAAAGTAGAAAGACACAAAAGAGTACCTATTTCTTGAGTTCATCTCTATAAAATTCTAGAAGCAGGAAATATAATCTGTAATAACAGAAAGTGGATCAATGCTCTTTAGCTTTGAGGGTTGTGAGGACTGATGGCATATGGGCCTGAGAGAACTCTGGGTGGGGGTGATGGAAACATCCTCTGTATTGACTGTGGTGGGAATCACGGATATACACATTGCCAACACTCACTGACCTGTATATTTAAAATGGGTACATTTCATTTTATAAGTTATACTTCAATAAACTCATTTAAAAATCCATCATCACTCTAGTGTGAAGAATACAGAATGCTGTCAGGAATAGCAGTCCATCTCAAATGATGTTAATATCCATTTTTTTTTTCTTTTTATTTTTTAATTTTTAAAAAATTTTATTGTTGTTGTATTACATCCATCCCCTTTCCATTTTTTTTAAAAGATTTTATTTATTATCTTTTAGAGAGAGGGGAAGGGAGAGAGACATCAATGTATGGTTGTCTTTCACCTGCCTCCAGCTACGGACCTGGCTGGAGACCTGGCTTGCAACCTGGTTATGTGCCCCGGTTGGGAATTGAACCAACAACCTTTGGGTTTGCAGGCTGGTGTCTTACCAGGCCTGCCATTAGCCAGGGAAGATCCAATTTTAAGATGACTAGGCATATAATAAAGTACCTGACATTACTTTCCAGCAGTTGATTACCACCTGGGTAAAGTATACTATTTAAATAATTCACTATAAAATAACTCTTTAAAAAAAATACCTCTTATAAAAGTTCTAGGAGAAAGACATACTACTTGTTTTTTAGGGTAACAGACAGACACATGTACACACACACATATTGCCTACAAGAAAGAAGTTAACTTTGATTATTTCTTTTTTAACATTATCTCTTGAACATTCAACCCTTCCCAACTTTATAGCCTCTGCAAGAGCATTGTAGGGGCACTGCAGGGACAGGGAATATTGTCAATACCTCTATGGGAGGGAGGGAGAAGGCACCTGCTGTGATTGGGAAGCCATACTAGTAATAACCCAGCTGGGAAGATGAAGCCTGAGAGGCAGACCAGGGCTAATCAACCACTGAAGGCTTTCAGGCTGGAGAATCCATGACCAAATCTGAATTGTTAGATTAACTAGGGACTGGGATGTGAACATTAGTAGGCAAAAAATTATAGACAGCCACTGCTTGATCATGGGGAAACAGGAAACAACTAGATTAAGGTAATGACAGCTAGGTTGAATAGAATAATGTGTTTTTGGCAGCATTTAAAAGGAAGAATTGAAATTTGGTCACTGATTTGATGATATTAAGGGTGAGAGAAGATTCCAAGATGATCTGTGACTTGGGATTCCATCTGAGTAATTGTACCATCCACCAAAATGGAAAACATAGGAGGGGAAATAGGTTTGGGGAGAAAGATGATGATTTCTTCATGTCTGTACACAGTGAGTCTAAAGCACTTGTACACATCCAAGAGAAGGTACCCATCAAGCCAGGTAAATATGTGGATGTGGAATCAGGTCTAGTCTGGGCTGAACTAACAGATGGGACAGTCGAAATTAAAAATAAACTCAATCTGTATAAAACGTAACCTTGGAGAGCCTCAACCATCAAAAACTAAGAAGTCATAAAGAAAAGAAATACATGTATCAATTAAAAAGTCACGGGTAACCTTTCCAAGAGCAAGTTCCAGGAGAATACTGAAGACTGAAGCAAGAATTTGGGGCTATGAGGAATGAGTAAGAAGTGAAGAAGCAGAGAAAGTCAGTTTCATTGAATTTGACTGTAAAAGAAGGTGAACACTTATTTGATTAATAACAGAGGGGAAACAATGTTAAGGAAGAGGTGTTTGTCTTATTGTATGGTTTAGCCCTGCATCTGCTGATATAGCAAGATTGGTGGGGGGAATGTTGTGAGATCCAGAGTAAAAGTGGTGGTGGAACTAGTCTTGGACAAAAGGAAAGGCTCCTCTTCCAGTGAATAGAGAAGGAAAGATTTATGCAAATGATGGTATGTGTCTGATTGGGTAGGTGGATGGGTGAGTGGGTGAGAAGCTGATAAACTTAATGAACAGCCAATTAAAAGGTAAAACTCTCTGCTGAGGGGGCAGGGAGCTGATTGTGTGAGTTTAAAGAGAAGGGTGAGAATTAGAAAAGGTACTGAGAATGAAAAAGCCTTAATATCTCAGCAGTATAATTAGGGACTCCTTTTTTAAAGATTAATCCCAGTTTATGCATGTGGAAATATGGGATAGAGATTGTTAGGTAAAGAAATTCTGATTACCTATTGCTTTGTATAAAACAGTACTTCTTGGCTTCTATATGGGAAGATGATACTTCTAGCTCCCTCCTGAAGAAGACATGTTCTTTGAATTCTTCTAATAACAACAGTGATGGCCTTTAAATCCCCAGTGTATTTGATTGATGATTATAAGGATTTAGAATGGAAGCTCTAGCCTTGAAATAGGGTTTTCCTTACACTGACCTTTCTTCTGTAAGTGTCAAACTCCACAAATCTTAGTATGCTGGCACCAACCACTGCCACGTTTACATATGACAGCATTCTATTTTAAACTATGATCTATTCAGCTTCTTAAATTGTAAGCTACACCTTTCATGTCAAATTTTCCAAAGGCTTGCATAACAAGCATATGAAAAAAAATCTCATAAATGCTCCCCAGTAGGGAAACTGCACATGTAACTACCTGTTTATATATGCAGTAACTTGAATTATACATGAAAATTCCACATGGCTGCCCAGAATAAGCACTGTGTTAATTCAAGAAGTATATTAAAATTTTTGGATGTATTTAGTAGCAGATCCTAAGAAAAATCTGTCCTTTAAATAAGTTTTTCTTTTCTTTTTTTTTTTTTTAGACTTTATTTATTATTTTCAGAGAGAAGGGCAAGGAGGGAGGAAGAAAGACAGAGAAGCATCAATGTATGGTTGGTTGCCTTTCACCTGCCTCCAGCAAAAGACCTGGCTGGAGACCTGGCTTGCAACCTGATTATGCGCCTGGCTGGGAATCAAACCAGTGACCTTTGGGTTCACATGCCAGCATCAATCCACATGCCATACCAGCCAGGTAAACAAACTTTAAAAAAATAAAATAAAAAGATGTTTGCTGGAATCTATTGTTTCAAGGAATCTACTCTTCAGAGAGAAAAAATAATCTGTAATAAACAATTTTATAACACATTTTTTAAATCCTGGGAAACTCCATATTTAGATTTTTTAAAGAATCTTTAGACTCTAAATTTTCCCTATTCTATAAAATGTTATATTGAAAATAAAATTTAAATGATAAATGTCAGTTGTAGAAGTTATCACCTTTTCATTTGAATACTTGACTTCTATTGGATAATTCTTTTCCAAGAGACCTTCTTTGAAAGAGGTGACAGCCAACTCATTGCTTAATTGATTTAGGAACAGTGCCCAGGGAGACAGTCCAATTAAGTTTACAAGCTGGCAATTAGCAGGAAGCCCTCTAAATCCCTACAATGAGAGCCTGTTTACTTTAGTTAAGAAGGAAAATGTGCTAGAGGTAGGAATAGAAAGCTGTGCTTTTTGCAAAGCTGTTGTGTGTAGGCTTACAAGGGAGGGGTGAAGAAAAGCTAGGTATATGTGGGCAGATAGCCTTCTGTTTGACAGGTAACTGGGTAATTTATAGGGGGTTGGGGGTGGGGTGTGGGGTGTGTGTGTGTGTGTGTGTGTGTGTGTTTTAACAGACATGTAAAACATCTAACATCCACTTTAATGAGTGTTGTGTATGAAGACATACAACTGTTAAAAATGCAGTGGGACAAAGTAGAACTGGATTATCTCATAATAAATGAGATTCCAAACATTTTTTTCTTGGACAATATTAACATTATAGATTTAGTTGCATTTTTATCATGTGGGGAAAAAACCACAGCCTTCATATTATATCCATATCTTTCAGGTTAATCAAGTAATTTTCATTAGATTTATTTCATGTTGTTTGTTCAATTTCAGAGGCAAATAGATTAAAAAAATAATAAACTGAGAGCTATTTCATAAACGAGTTTTATACCTCAGACCCAAATCCTATACGGGGTTTTTAAAGGTATTTACTTCATTCTAAGTTCTCAAGTAGCAATAATGTGCATTAATTAAAATCTGTTTTTATAACTTATGTGAAGTTGTATAAAAAATTTTAAATTATACAAAATTATACAAAACTACCTAAGGAATATCATGTATTCCAGGGTATAGCTGGTAATGCAGAACTACAAAAGGCAAATATATCATCATCATTAAATTTTGTTCTAAAGCGTCCTGTTTGAAATGGGCTATATGAATACTTAACTTTTGCAATATTGAGAAATCCTTTTGAATATTTTTAGCTAAACAAAAAAGTTACAAAAATATCTTTACCAAATGCTAATTAAAGATTTGCTTTCCCTTCTTTTAAAACACTTGCTTTACACAATTCCAATCTGAAAAGTAATGGACACCTATAATCTAAAATAACTTTAATACAAAAAGTATTATGGTCCTACAAAGAATGTTTGAATGGACCTATTAAGTGCTTTTAAAATATTCACATACTTACCACCAAAGGAATTTTTCTGCTAGACAGTTCATTTTAGAAAGTATCAAATGTGAAAGTTCAGACTTTTTATTCATCACAATGGATAGTGCAGTTTCTAAATTCATCAATATCATTACCTAATGATACTGAAGAGTGTTCCTCAACATTGGGAAAATCATCCACAAAGCATTCTTAAGGAAACAAAATGATGTTTGAAAGACAAACATATTTATGGGATGACAAATAGGTAATCTAGATTCCAAAAATAGTTTTATTGCTGTAATTATAATATCACCACCATAAACACTTTAATTTACTTACTCACCAAGTAACTTTGACTTACCAAGTTTAAACAAAAGTACTCCCAAAGGTCCTCTGTCAAACCTGAGGAAGAGGAGGTTATAGATGTCCCCACATTCAGGTTTCTGAGAAGCAACCTGAGGAGCTACCCACTGCATTTGAACAAGACTGCTGGAAACATCAAAACATTTTTTGAACTGCAATGTCTCCCTGGGTGAGAGGTCTTCAGCCAAGAGCTGGATGTTAAGAGGGGAGAGAGCCAGATCAAAAATTTGCAGCTCTCCTTGCTTGCTGCCAACTAGCAGAATGGTGCCACCTGGGTGGCAGCTTAGTAATGAAGGCAAAAGTTCAGCTTGGGCTAAGAGAGTCACTCTACGGTGAGTTTCATAAAGAATTACTGAAGAATCTTCACAGCCCAGGATTAGTTTATCTTCAGTTACATTTCTGCAGCAGCTAATGGCCTTAGATCTTAGTGGTATTCTGGTGACTGAGACACACTGAATTTTGTCCCGAACATATTCATAGATGCAGCTGTCAGCCATGGGCTCTTTGTCTACACCGATGGAGTGCTCCACTGTCAACACCTGGTAAGTCTGTTTGGTGCCGAAGCGAACATCCAGTGGATCCCATTCTGTGCGGACAGAACTCAGAACCTGTAAGAAACATATCAAGTATGTTCACAAAGAACTTGGTTTTTCCTCAGCTGTCACACATAGGCCTATATATGAAATCCTGTATCCTAATGAAGAACATCAATGATCACCTTTAATATCAGCAATATGTAAGTATGTGTGTGGATAATCACATTGAACACATATGAAAATATACTGTATTATAACACATATATAGCAGAAATTAAACTATGAGATTTTAACTTGACCACTTTGTTTTAGAAAGTGTGTAAATAACTAAAAGACAAATATGTACCACAGTATACAAAAATAAATTAGGTAAGCTTTTAGTAAAATAATAATTAACAGAATATCTAAAACCTTTAGGAGTTTGATTTTTTAAAGGATAAATCAAGAACTTGAAAGAATTTAGCTCATCTCCTTCCCACCAACTATCCTTCCTAATTCTGAAATTTTTTACCAAAAATATGTTTCTAATTAGTAAGGCAGTACAGACAAAGGAAAAGACTTTAGAATCCTATAAACAGTCTCCTAGAAATATTTTACTATCAGAAAGGACATGAAGGGTTAAGTAGCAAAAGGTTTAAGAGGAAAAATAATAATGTTATGTATTGGTTTTAAAACAAGAAAATTAAGCCCTGGTAAGTAATATGAATTGTCAATACTTGTTAAAGTTTAAAAAGCATCTTTGCTCTAGCTGGTGTGGCTAAGTGGACTGAGTGCCAGCCTGTGAACCCAAGAGTCGCAGGTTGGATTCCCAGTCAGGGGACGTACCTGGGTTGCAGGTCAGGTACCCAGACAGTTCCTCAGCTGGAGGAAATGCAAAAGGCAACTATACATTGATATTTCTCTCCCTTTCCTCCTCCCTCCCTTCCCCTCTCTCTAAAAATACTAAAACTTATTTTTTTAAAAAAGCATCTTTGGTATAGAAAGACTACAACCAATACCTAGACAGAAAAATAAAAACACAAAATAACAGGCCATTCGCTTTATTCATATATTAGCATGGGAAACTAGAAACCTGAAGAGTAGTATTAAAATGGCTTTAAATTTTCTAACACTGTCAAACTCTTCAAAATCAGATGCACAACTATTAAAAAGCACACTTGAGGCCCTGGCTGGTGGCACAGCGTATAAGGGACCAGCCTGTAAACCCAAAGGTCACTGGTTCAATTCCCAGCCAGGGCACATAACCAGGTCTCCAGTCAAGTTTGTGGCTGGAGGCAGGTGAAAGGCAACCATACATTGATGTTTCTTTCCTTCTCTGCCCCTCTCCCTTCCCCTCTTTCTAAAAATAATAAATAAAACCTTTAAACACACACACATACACACACACACACACTTCAACACACATGATAAAAATTCATAAAACAGGAGAATCAAGATGGCGGAGGAGTAAGTGAAGCTACACCAATCTCCTCCCAACACCAAACTGGAATTACAACTTAATTGGGGAGAAATCATCCAGAATAACCAACAGAACACCAACTGAAGAGAAGTCTTATTACCAGGGACAGAACAGAAGAGCCCATTCATAACAATGTGATGACTGGTAGGGGCTGGCGGGGCTCCCACGGGCAGCAGCTGAAGAGACAGAGAAACATCTCAGCATCTGGGGCTCCATCTGAGAAGGGTGGGATCTACACCCCCAACTGGGTTTCCCAACCTACAGCAACACAGCTGAGAGTAAACAGCACCCAGCTATGAAAAGCAAAAAGCCACCAGGTTTAGGTGGCTTGACAGAGAGACCAAGTTCTTAAAGGGACCAGCACAAAAATACAGTGACACCCACCTACCCTGGGCTCCAGCAGAGAAAGGGCAGAGTAGACTAGAGAAGCTTGGGGAAAGTTTGGGTCAGTGGCTTTACAGGGAGAGCTGAGGGAGCAGCCCAAGATTCCAGTGCTGACCCATCCCCCATACAGCAGGCAGACCACTCTCCTCCAAAAAGCAGGAGCCTGGGGGGAAGCCACAGTCCCACCCATAGGAATTAATCAGCCCCACCCAGCAGTGCCTAAACCTGCCCTACTTTCACAGGTTGATTGAATTAACAACTGAATTCATCTGCCCTGCCCAGAAGTGCCTAAAACTGACCAATGATCACAGACTGATTGGATTAACAACTAAAGGAGATAGACAAAGACAGTGGCTCTCTGGTAGTCTCCAAATGCCTGACTGGGCCCAGACTGGGACATAAGCTGATGTCACCAAGCACGGAGCCAGGAAGTAAAAAAAGTGCACCTCCCTCAGGAGGTCATACTTCTAAGATAGTAAATCAAAGCAGACCAATCCAAGGAGCAGAAATAAACAAGAGTCACGTAAAATGGGGAGACAAAGGAACAAATATTGCAAGGAGAGGAGGAAGCTCCAGAAAGACTGGTAAATGAAATGTGCTTATTTAAGCATACCATCAGACATGGAATTCAAAATAATGATGATTGATAGAGAAGCTCAATGAGCTCAGTGAGTTCAAAGAAAACTACAAACAACTCCAGGGGAACTATGAAGAACTCCAAGGAAGCTACAAGGAACTTAGAACTACATCAGCATTAAAAAGGACATAGAAACCATCAATAAGAGCCAGGAGGAACTGAAGAATACAATTTCTGAATTGAAGAACACAGTAGAAGGAATCAAAAGCAGGCAAGAGAAAGCAGAGGATTGGATCATGAAACTGAAGGTCAATGTAGAAAAAAATTTCCAGGCAGTGCAACAAAATGAAAAAAGACTGAAAAAAATGAAGAGGTTTTATAAGACAGCTGCAGGATAACATGAAACATAATAACATCCGTATCACAGGGATACCAGAAGCAGAAGAGGAGAAGCAAGGGATAGAAAACCTATTTGAATAAGTAATGACAGAAAACTTCCCTAACTTGAGAAGATAAAAAGTCATGCAAGTTCAGGAAGCACAGAAGGTGCCAAGGAAGATGAACCCAAACAGGCCCACTCCAAGACATATCATCATAAAAATGGCAAATTTCAAAGACAAAGAGAGAATCCTGAAAGCAGCAAGAGAGAAACAGCTAATAACATACAAGGGGGCTCCCATAAGGTTATCTGCTAATTTCTCAACAGAAACACAACAAGCCAGAAGAGAATGGCAAAAAATATTTCAAGCAATGAAAAACAAAGGACTGCAATCAAGAATACTCTACCCAGCAAGGCTCTCATTCAAAATGGAAGGTGAAATAAGGAGTTTCCCAGACAAAAGAAGGCTAAAAGTATACTTCTCCACCAAACTAGCATTGCAAGAGATGCTAAAGGGTCTACTTTAAGAAGATGAAGAAACAGAGTAACAGACAGAAACATAGGTACAAAGGGAAAAATAGATAATGAATAAGTACCTATCAATAATAACCTTAAAGGTAAATGGATTAAATGCACCTATCTAGACTGGGGAGGCTGAATGGATAAGAACCAACTTTAACTTATGAATGCTTTAAAATGATGTTGTAATAAATAGATGTTACTAAATAAGGTATAATTTTGTAGATTACTTGTATCTGCATTACTACAGGTTAAGTTTTCTTAGATTGGAATTATTTCACAATATGGGAAAATCATGTTACTTGCAATTAACTAAGAAAAATCGAATGCAGTTAAGAAGAAAAAAGAAAATGTGGATATTACATAGACTTGCTATCTTTCTTATTCACTGTTACAAAATATGTGCTTATTTGTAGGTGTGTAATATAGATTTTGTTAGCAATTTATGTTTTAAATAGCAACCAACTGGTCGTTGGTGTGTTGTGAAATCAGTCAATCTTTAGGTTAGAAAAGATGCAGAGAATAAAGACCAATTTGTATGGAAGTCGCAAACAAACGTGTAAGTTTGCATACAAAACTATGATTCGCGTACATAGGCAATATATATTCATAGGATATATATATATATATATATGTGTGTGTGTGTATGTATATGTATATATATATATGTAAATCAGATGAGATTCCTTTCAAATAGATTGTGGAAATATTTCCACATTTCCAGTTATGAAGGCCCTCAAACTGGGGATGCTTGGGAAAAGGAACTAATGCTACAGTAAACTTTATTATTGAAATGTGAACATACCTAACCTCTACCTCAACAGACTCTTAAATAGTTCAGGGGTTAGTTTAGGACCACATAGGAAATCAACCACAAATTCAAAAAATAGCTGGAATACTATGCTACAAAATTATTTAAATCCTAGGGATTTTTATTTTTTACCTCAACTTAGTAGATATAATACTTTCTACTCTGGGGACCATCTGAGCACTGAAAGTGACATTATTTCTGAAGGTTTCAACTTATAAAACACATGTAGAAGAAAAACAGAGGGTATTGAATGAAGTAAAACCTATGCACAGCCAAAAAAAGAAAATCAATCTACTATTTTAAGATGGAAAACTCCACAAAGAATAAGTTGTAGTTTCAGTAGCTTAAAATAAAGTTGAGCTGTATTATTGGAGTGGGGAGGATCTAACTCAAAAACCAAATTCATTTTTTACTATGAGTTTGGCACTGTCTCTAGGACAACTTTCACAAAAGTGAGTTCTGCAATACACCATTTCTGTGATATGTTTCACAAAAGTAGAATTCTAGAGTAAAATAAGTATTAAAGAAGAAAAAAACTGCTTAATTTGCTATAATATATCTAAAATACCATCATTTAATATGTAATAATTATATAAGCTCTAGGCATATTTTAAATTTTTTGTATTAACTCTTCAAAATCCAGTATGTACTTTAAATATGTATGTGTGTAAATGTATTTTTGTATGTGTTTGGTAATATTGCAATTTATATTAGTTAAAAGAGTAATTCTTTAAACAAAGACATTTTGAAATAATGAAAACTGTATTAATATGATATGAGAAGCTGAGAGAAGGCAGTAATTAAATGGTAAATTGTCTGGATGTGAAAGGGGAAAAAAAAAAGTACACATTGGTGGTTACAGAATAGACGGGGGGGGGGGGGGGGTGTTAAGAAGAATAAAGGAATGGAGAAGCCAAAGAACTTACATGCATGACACATGGACATGAACTAAGTGGGACATTGCTAGAGGAAATGGGGTACTAGGTTGAGGGGGGCAAAGGAGGGAAAATTTGGACAACTGTAATAGCAAAATAAATAAAATATATTTAAGAAATAAAATTAAATCTTCATAGAGTGTTAATGCTAAAAAAAATTTTTAGAAAACACACACAACCCATAAATCTGCACGTAAAATCTGATGAAACCCAACGAAGGCCTAATCATTGTGCGACTAAAATGATTTCAAAACTAAAAGATTTCTATTTTTATCGTCACCGGAGGACATGCTCACTGATTTTAGAGAGGGAAGTAGAGGGAAGAGAAGAAACAGCGACCAAACCTGCAACCTAGGGACATGTCCTGACAGGGAATCAAACCCTCAGCCATTCAGTTTATGGGATGATGATCCAACCCTTTGAGCCACACAGGCCAGGGCTGTTTGTTTGGTTGTTTTTTTAAGCACATGAATAATGCTGACTCGTGGAAGTGAAAAGGGGCAATGTAAATTTTTCTTAAGAGAAAAATCTGCCCTGGCTGATGTGGCTTGGTGGGTTTGCACCAGCCTGCAAACCTAAAGGTCGCCAGTTTGATTCTCAGCCAGGGCACACACTCCGGCTGCAGGCCAGGTCTCCAGCCATGTCCCTAGCTGGTGGCAGGTGAAAGGAAACCATACGTTGATGTTTCCTTCCCTTTCTTTCTCAACAAAAATAATAAAATCTTTAAAACAATAAGTTCAGTTTATAAATTAGGCAATTTCATGGGTAGAAGACTCGTTCTTACCACAGATCTTAACAACTCCAGCTAGATTTTTTTTCCTATGCTCACCTTTTAAAAGAAGCACTTTATGGCTTCTCTAGCATATCTGAATTGGCAGCATCACTACTCTTGTATTTTTGGGCCATTATTAAGTAAAATAACAATTACTTGAACATAAAACACTGTGTAATACCTTGGTAACAGATCTGATAATGGAAACAGCTAACTGAATGACTAACAAATGGTAGAGTACTGCAACAGAGACTAGTCAAAGTGATGATTCATATCCCAGGCAGGATGCAGTGGGATGGCACGGATTTCATGCTCCTCAGAACGGCATGCAATTTAAAACCTGTGAATTTTATTTATTTCTGGAGCTTCCTATTTAATATTTTCCAACTGCAGTTAGCACAATAAGTGAAACTGAAGAAAACAAAATTTCAGATAAAGAGGAACTGTTATACATTCTAGGCATGAAGGAAATAAGGGTCAGCGAGATGGTTTGAGTTGTCCTTGGTCCCAAAGTTAAGAGGTGACAGAACTATAGCTTGAATAAAGATCTGTCTTGACTCTAAAAACCAAGGCCAAGGTCTCTGCAAGATGTACCACCTCACAAGCACAGGTAATTAATAAGTCTGCATGAATGCACAGCCCTTTATGTGATCAGATAAGGACTGAGAAAAACCACAAAGTATTAACACCTATAGAGAGAGGAGTAAGAAAAAGGTGAAGGCACTGAAGAGACAAATTATCAATGCAATGGAGCCTGTAAACCTTGGTAATGAGGAAGAAGCTTGTGCAGAGCTATTTTTTCCAATAGTGAATAATAGAGGCAACTTTGCTTTGTAAGAAGTTTAAAAGAAAAAAAGACTTTTTTTGAAAGATGCTTCGTTATTGGACTGATTGAGTTGTACTGAAAATAAAGAGCATACTTTGTAAACGTATATGTAAAAATACTCCAAAAATGAAGCAAATAAAAATTATAGTTTCCTCACAGCATAAATTATATAACACAAAATATTATTGCTAGTTTTTGCACCTGAAAAGAAAAACTTTGTTTTATGATGTTCCATGGAAACTTGTGAAAGTAGTATATTGTCATGAACAGACAGGGTCAAATTTATATGATTCTTAAAATATAATAAAGTGACAGCATTAAAATCTAAAATACCTGTATGCTTAAAGGTATTTGACATAGTTAGGTTCAGAATTTAACTCCAAGTTGGACCTGATTCTGTACAACAGCCATAAGCAACACCACATAGAAGGAGCAGGACGTAACAGGGTCGTGTTTCAGTGACAGGCAGCTCTGCAATCTTGGGAAAATGAACCTCTTGGGGTTGTCATTTTTTCATCAGTAAAACGAGGATTTATTAACCTGTACTGCAGAACTGCCATATAAATTAAAAATAATGTACCTATCACTGTTTCCTTGATGAGAAAGTCCTGGATTCTTTGGCTAAGATTGCCAATAAAAAGAATGCGAGATACTTTTCTTCAATAAAACCCAAATTTTGTTAGCTAGAATTTATGGCTGATACTATACACAGGGGTGGGCAAAAGTAGGTTTGCAGTTTTAACACCAATAATACAATAGTAAATAAATAATACAAGAAATAAACTGTGTTTCGTGTACTCAAAACTGTAAATCTGATTTTGCCCACCCCTGTAGTTGCAGACTATAAATGTGGAAGACAATTTTAACTCTAGAAAAGACGTGGCTTGGAAGTTAATAGGCAACTGATTTATTTACAATAGTTAGCACTGTGTCTGACATGGCAGTAGCTAAATAAACACTACTGACTGAATATATTTTAAATAACACAAAGTTCTTACTTAATTTCATGATTTTAAAATGTATCTAAATTTATGGGGGAGGAGTCAAGATGGTGGCATAGGCAGACATAGCTTGCCTCTTCACACAACTACATCTAAATTACAACTAAAATATAGAACAACCATCAGCCAGAAGAGTTAGAAATCAAGTTGAATGAAAGTCTGATAATTACGGAAGTACAGAAACTACATCCATCCAGATGGGTAGGAGGGGCACAGACAAGAAACAGGCTGATCTCTCACCCAGGTATGGAAGATAAAAATTTGGGCATGATAACTCAGGAGTGAGGAGTCCCAGGGCCACACCAGGCCCCCCAGCTCAAGGGGTTCAGTGCCAGGAAGATAAGTACCCCCTACCCCGACATTCTGGCTGCAAAAACCAGCAGGGATTAAATGGGTGGAAGAAACTTTTAGAGACCCAAGCAGTTCCTCTTAACCCAGACATAGACTCACCTACTCAGACTCATTCTCTTTGAGCTCCAGCACTGGGGTAGCAGCTTGAAAGGCCCCAGTGGTGTACAGTGAGAACTGAAGTGGCTGGCATCAAGACGAGCAGATGCCATTGTCTGCTTTCTAAACCCTCTCCACACTGTGCCAGCAAGCTGCTGCCATGTCTGAGACTCCATCAACAGGCTAACTCTGTTTGACCTGCCTCAGGTGTCTCTGGAGACTCCACTCCACCCAGTTTACAGGCCCACACAGGCTGCTTTTCCATATGAATGGCTGATCTTGACTCCTGCTTCACAACTTAACTAAATCCTATCCAATAAGCAACAGCTGGCCTGAGAGCCCCAGGCTGGTCACTAGCAACTTTACTTTAGATTCACAGCTTGGCCTCACCTGGGAATATCCAAGTCCAGCACAAGTAGCAGCCATCTCTTATTGCTTTATAGCTCAGGCAGGGTGCCCCAGGAGGCCTGGCCTTGGCCTACACCACCCCAGAGACCCAAGGGCCAGCACACCCAGTGGACAGCTACAGACCATGTTGAAGCATGTTCACCCTGCCCCTGCACAGCTGATCCTCCATGGAAGGCCAAGGTGGGTGTCACTGGTCACAACCAGTTATTACAGCTGACTGGCCACGTAAATCCCTCCCATTGATCTGCCAAAAGCAACCAAGGCTGAACTACAAGAGGAGGGTGTACTCAACCCACACAAAGGATGCACCTTGAGTATGAGCACCCAGCTTGCGTGATAAGGAAGGCTGTGCCACTGGATCCTACCGGACACCTAATTACATTTAGGCCATACTACGAAGACACAGAGTCAAAGCACCTCTACCTAAAATACACAGAAACAAACAGAAGGAGGCTGCCAAATGGAGGAGGTAAAGAAATATGGCTCAAATGAAAGAAATAAAATGGAGACATCAGCCTGTCAGATTCAAAGTTCAAAACACTGGTGATCTGGATGCTCAGAGAGAGGATCAAGGCCTCAAAATAAAGGAAAAAGCAAAGGCTATACACAGTTAAATACAGAAAGATATATAGGGAACCAACAGTGATAAAAGGAAGCTGAGATTTGGAATAAAAAGAAGAAATAAACATTCACCCAAAACAGAAAGAAACAAGAACTGAAAAAAATGAGGAGAGGAATAGGAACTTCTGGGACAACTCTAAACGTACCAATATCCAAATCGAAGGGGTGCCAGAAAGAGAAAAGGAAGAGCAAGAAATGGAAAACTTACTCGAACAAATAATGAGGGCTTCCGGCCCTGATGGAGGTGTAGGTAGACGCGCCGCCATCTCCCTCCACAACTAAGAAGGAACCAACTACTTCAAAACTAGAGGTGAGAAATTCCAAAAATCGACCTGCATGGAAGTCCAACAAACAAAAATAAAAAGAAGAAACACTCATTCAGACAGGTAGAGGGCTGAGCCGGAACAGAGAGGATGCGGTTCGGTGGCAGAGCACTTGTAGCAGAACGACTGCTGTTCCTGTTTTTTAATGTGTAGTTGCACATTAAAAAAAATAGGGACACCTGGGGAGTATTCTTGGGTGGGGTGAGGGGTGGGGAATAAAGCCTCATTGCTTCTGACTGTGAAAACTAGTGGGGGTTGGGGCAGAGGAAGAAACTGCTGGTCTCTGAGCAAAGTCTGTTTGTTTAGAGGCTCCCACAGTCCTGGAACGTCTGCAGACCCATCCGCTCTGGGAACCACAGCCAGGGAAATGGCTAGAGAGGCACCAGTTCCATAGGAGAAGCAGAAGAGGTGCTTGGAAAAGAGGCAAGGGCCGAGCAAGCAGCACTGCTCCCTCTCAGACCCCTCCCCCACATACAACGCCACCACATTGTGAAGCAGGTCTCTCCACACTGACAAATACCTAATGCTCCACCCCTTACAACATAACAGGTACAACAGCTCTAACTAAGACACAGAGGCAAACACAGGAGCCTATCGAATTGAAGAGACAGAGAAGTATGGCTCAAAAGAGGGAAGAAATCAAGGTTCCAGTGAAAAAGAACTAAGCCACAAGGAGACAGCCAACCTAAAAGATGCACAGTTTAAAACACTGGTGATAGAGATGCTCATAGACTTGACAGGCATGCTTAAATATGGCAAACACAGAAGGGAAGAAGTGAAGGCTATGCTAAGTAAAGCAAAGGAAAATCCACATGAAACCAAAGGTGAAGCGAAGGAAACTGGGATTCAAATCAATGATTTGTAACATAAGGAAGAAATAAGCAGTCAACCAGTACAGAATGAAGAGACAAGAATTGGAAAAAAAAAAAACAAAACAAAACAAGGAGAGGCTTAGTAATCTCTGGGACAACTTAAAACGTGCCAACATTATTCCAAACAGGGGTGCCCGAAGGAGAAGGGAAAGAGCAAGTAATTGAAAACTTATGTGAAAAATTAATGAAGAAGCCCTGGCTGATGACATAGTAGATAAGTCACCGGCCTGCAAACCCAAAGATCACTGGTTCAATTCCCAGCCAGGGCACATAACCAGGTTGCAAGCCAGGTCTCCAGCCAGGTCTGAAACTGGAGGCAGGTGAAAGTCAACCATACATTGATGTCTCTCTCCCTCTCTGCCTCTCTCCCTTCCTCTCTCTCTAAAAATAATAATTAAAATCTTTTAAAAAATTAATAAAGGAAAAATTTCCTAGTTTGGCAAAGGAAGTAGACATACAAGCCCAGGAAGCACAGAGTCCCAAACAAGTTGGACCCAAAGAGGACCACACCAAGACACATTATAATTAAAATGCCAAAGGCTAAAGACAGAATCTTTTTTTTTTTAAATAAAATTTTTTATTTCTTTGGAGTGACAAGGTGAACTGAAAACTAGGAAACTATGAATAATGTAATGTAAAACTTCTTAGCTTCCACTTTTAATTATTTAACTTTATTTTTTTCCTAAAATAATTTTGGTACCTCATGTATGTAGACTTGAGTTGTATTCATCATAATCTATTGTTAATGACACTGTCTCAGCATCACGTGTGACCCACTTATTTTATTTATTGATATTGATATGATATAATAATGTAATGAAGGCCCATAGATCGCCATCTAACCTAGGAATCTGACCAATTCCATTAACTTACAACTACCTGCAAAATCCCATCTGCTTCCCTCATCCCTTCCCCAACATTATGTCTCTAAGAGGCATCTGTGTTGTAGCTATGGGTGGTCATGCAGGGAATTTAATTCCTTCATTTTCATGGTGATCATATTTCACAATAAGAATATCTTCCTTTTCTCCTTGCTGTGCATTTGGATTGGATGTTTTTTTCTGTATCTGTTGAGATGATCAAATACATTTTTTTTTTTTAAATTTTATTGTTGTTGTATTACATCCATCCCCTTTTTGCTCCCCTCTGTCCCCCCACCCACCCACCCATTCCTCCCAAAGTCAATCCCACCTGTTGTCCATGTCCATGGTTCCTTTATACTAGGTTAAAGACAGAATCTTAAAAGCAAAAGAAAAGCAGAGAGTTATCATTAAAGGAGTTCCCATTAGACTATCAGCTGATTTCTCAAAGAAATTTTGCAGGCAAGAAGGGATTAGCAAGAGGTATTCAAAGTGATGAAAAGCATGGACCTACAACCGAGATTACTGTTTTCAGCAAAGCTATCATTCAGAATGGAAGGGCAGATAAAGTGCTTCCCAGACAAGGTAAAGCTAAAGGAGTTCATCATCACCAAGCCATTATTATATGAAATGTTAAAGGGATATAAGTGAAAGATTAAAACTATGAACATTAAAATGACAAGAAACACAACTCTCAACAAGAGAATCTGGAAAATGAAAACAAAAGCAACAACAAACTGAGCAAACAACCAGAACAGGAACAGAATCAAAGGTTTGGGGACCATTTGGAAGGTTATCAGCTGGGAAGGAGGAGAAAGGGGAAAATGGTGCAGGGATCAAGAAGTGTAACTGGTAGGAACGAAATAGACAGTGGGGTGTTAAGAGCAGTATAGGAAAGGGGGAAGCCAAAGAATTTATATGCATGACCCATGGACATGAACAAATGGAGTAGGGGGGAATTGCTGGAGAGGAGGGTGGTACTAGGTAAAGGGTGGGTGAAGGGAAAAAATTGGGACAACTGTAAACAGCATAATCAATAAAATATACTTAAAATCAATTTATCTAAATTTATACTTATGTGATTTCTAAAAATATTATTAGAAAAGACCTATTTCAGTCTATGAAAATAAGAAATCTATACATACAAATACTGCCATAATAAAGGTATCATATACCATGATAAAATAAACAATGAGCATAATGTACATAGTGACAATAAATTGACATGGGGAAATGTTTATAAATAATTTCACTGACACAGCACAGAACCTTAGTATAAAAGTTTTGGCCAATCAAAAACACTGAAATGACACTTGGATGTTACCTAATTGTGATATTATTATTTTTAATTAAAAGGAAAATGGACTGGGCTTCCAATTAGAATTAAAAGACATTTCTTATATAAGTAGAGACCAAAACTCAATCATCAGAAAAATGAACATTGGAATGCAGAAGAAAATTTAGTCTTTCAGTTTTTCTAGGAAAACGCTAATGTAATAGATGACAATTATGAAAAGTGTTCCACCTACATTTCCAACAGTATTTTAAAAAATTTATTTAACTATAACCTATTGATTGAAAAACTAGTTGGTAAAAATGTGTTAAAACATTTTCTAGGTAAAAGATGTTCTGTCAGCAAGTCATTTGCAAATCAGTTGAAAACACCAGATATAAATTATGTAGTAGTTATTGCAAAACACCAAAAAAGAACACAGTTTTTAAAATCCAAACTTGCACAGACTAAGACCTCTCTCATCTTATATTTGTGCAGCCAGGTTTTCCTCCCAAAATGAACTTAGACTGCAGTGTTAGTCATGAGATGATCAGGCCAAGATATAATGCTAAGATAAAGAAATGAAATATATGGTGTGTAATGAAGGGAGAAATGCTAAGTGACAATGCCCTGAAGAAAAAATACAAAGAGAGCAGAATCCAAAAAGAGAGGACTGAGACTGTGATACTTATATAACCTAGCAAGATGACTTTGAAGTTTACTCTCATCTTCCATGAGGCATGCTCTTTGTTATCCTCTGCAAACATGATGATCAGTAATTCCCTTTTCTCAGAGAATGTTCTTGGTATGTTCTCTCTCTCTCTTCCTTTCCCTCTCTTCCATTCCTTTCTTTCTCTTCTTTTAAAATTGAGGTATAGTTGACATACTAGTTTCAGGTATAGAACATAATGATTTGATATTTGTATACATTGTAATATGATAACCTCAATAAATGTAGTTAACATTTATCACCATACATATTTACAAATATTTTTTCTTGAGGTGAGCATATTAAGATTACTCTTAGCAACTCTGAGTTTTTTTATCTGAATCCTATATTCAACTACTCAACAGGTTTAGTGGATTCTGAAGTCTAATAACTCTTCAGAGTCCTAAAATATACAGAAGTTTCAGGAACTGGTCATTAGAATTCAAGTGGGAATGCCTATGATAAAAACAAACAAACAAAAAACAAAACAAAATAAAAAAAAACAGTAAAAAGTTCTAACAAAGGCATAGTGAAAAGGTGAACAGTAAGAATGGGAAGAACAGTTTTAGATAATTACGGAATAAAATAATTAAGGTTGACCTGCTGAAAGTGAGAATCTGAAGGAAAAGATCTCTGCTTTAATTCTAAGGTAATAAGAAGGTACAAGAAAGAAAAGTACAGAAACACGAGTGGTATGTTAGCTAAACCACACAGCTGCTCAAAATTAGAAGTGGCCAACGAAGCAAGATTGTGATACTCGCCAAGACATGAATGACCATGGCTCAATGGTTTATTGTTGGTGCTTTGCTCTAAAAAAACAAAATTGTGTTGTGAATTAAAAATTTCAAGCAAAGAAAGAGCAGAAAAGATAGACTTTATGAGTCCTAAAGGTCTTGAAATTCCCCAATTTCAAATGTAAACATGTTACCTGTATCATTCCTAAAGTGAATTGTTTCAGTCAAGTTTAAATTTATCAGGTTTAAGGTTGGAACTAGTTGGGGAAAAAATGTACTCTGAGATGATATTTTATTCTTAAAAAGCTGTATTTGAGGAAAGTAAATAGAACCAATTAAAGAGTCATCAAAAGAAATACAATAAAGAGGAGGAAAGGTATACATAGTCAAGATGATTGATGCCTTCTCTGGAATATATTTTAAAATTAAAAGCCCTGGCTGGTAGCACAGTGGATAAGGTGCCGGCCTGCAAACCCAAAGGTTGCTGGTTCAATTCCCCAGCCAGGGCACATAACTAGGTTGCAAGCCATGTCCCCAGCCAGTTCCTTGGCTGGAGGCAGGTGAAAGGCAACCATACATTGATGTCTCTCTCCCTCTCTGCCTCTCTCCCTTTCTCTCTCTCTGGAAATAATAAATAAAATCTTTTTTAAAAAAAAGTACTACGTTTAATAAAAGCTGAAAAGATGTTAACAATCAGTTAAAATAAAACCCTTTAAAAATAAAATAAAATTAAGAAAGCACAAAAAAAAAAAAAAAAAAAAAAAAAAAAAAAAAAAAAAAAAAAAAAAAAAAAAAAAAAAAAAAAAAAAAAAAAACCAATCATGGTAAAGTGGAAATAGGCTCAAATTTCTCACACTTTAGCAATAGAGGGTATCTATTATGACTCCTTTAAAATCCTCTAATATATAAATCAGTAAGTAATTTATTTAGGATTTCCTTTTCTTGAACTGAAAACTTTTACCAGTGGATACCCAGGTTATTTAAAAGATTATGCAGTGACCCTAGCCAGGTGAAGCAGTTGGTCAGAGTATTGTCCCAATACGCCAAGGTCAGAACAGCAAATCTCTCTCTCCCTCTCTTGCTCTCTCTCATCAATAAAAAAAGATGACACAGCAACCAAAATTCTAGCTTATCGCTAAAATTTATTCTCAAATCTATATATCCCCCCTTCACTATCCTTTTGCAACAATTTTTCTAAAGAAATAAGATACAGGTACATGCCCTGGCTGGTGTGGTCTGGTGGTTTGAGTGTCAGCCTACAAACCGGAAAGACATTGATTCCCAATCACAACATGTGCTGGGTTGCAGTCCAGGTCCCCCCTGGAGGTGTGTGAGAGGCAACCAATTGATGTATCTCTTGAGCATTGATATTTCTATTCCTCGTTCTCCCTTCTCTCTAAAAATAAGTAAAATCTTAAAAAAATAGATACAGTTGAAACCTGCCAAGTCTAATTCCTTTCTCTCTCCAGAGGCATTGCTGTTATGACCTTGGTATTACTCCTATTGCATCAATCTAAAAGTATCCTGAACAATACATAGCATTGTTTTGAATCTTTTTCATAGAAATGTTATTCTGTATTATACTGTTATTCTCTTTTGCTCAACTTTTTCTTTCAGGATTTAATCACATAGGTCTTTAGTTCCTTCAGTTCAACTTCTGTTTAGTATTCTGCCCTCTGAATACCACACATCACAAAATACATTTTTATTTTCCTGTTCCTGGACCAATAGTTGCTTCTGATATTTTTGCTATTAAAAACAATGTTGCTATGAACACTACTATACCTGTCTCCTTGTGCAGGTGGGCTAATTTTTATTAGTATAGGGGACTCACACCTTCAATCATATAAATAAATAGGTCTACATCAAATTAAAAGATTTTATACAGCAAAGGATTATCAACAAAACAAAAAGACAACCTACTGAATGGGAGAAGATATTTATCAATAATATATCCAATAAGGGGTTAATATGCAAAATCTAAGTTACTCTGCATAGTGATTTACTAATTTACTTCCAACAAGCAGTGAGAATTTCCTATTGATACATCTCTTTATTTTTAATAACTTTCAGTGAAATCTGACATTTGAATACAGGATAAATATTAAAATATCTGATAAGCTTAGAAAAACAGAAATATCTAGTAGGAGGTATAAACATTCTCTTACCCCTATTTTTTGGTATTTGAAAGTTATCAACTTATATGTTTATATTAATAAAATCCTCTAATCCATAGAACTATTTATTATAACAGTCAACACAATACATAAAAAAGTTATTTTGTGAAAGAAAAGAGATATATCAATGGAACATAATAGAGAACCCAGAAATAGATCCACAGACCAGGTCCACTGGCTCTATCTCACAAAAGAGTAAAAGTGATTCAATGGAGAAAAAAGTCTTTTCAACAAACAGTGCTAAAACAACTGGACATTCACATGAAAAAATATGAATATATACATAGGTCTTAAACCATTCACAAAAAGTTGGTTCAGACTAAAAGTGTTTATAATGACCATGAATATGTTCTGGCAATGTGGCATTGGTGGCACTATTGTTTTGAATCTCTCTAAATCCCCACATGAAAGAGACACTTCAACTAAATAGGAAAGTCAAAGACCCAGAAGACTACATCAGGGTTGAAAGAGAGCATTATATATAATGACTAGATGCTCCACTAATGTAAATAAACCACAACTATTTAAAAATGGGAGGGGAGAAATGAAGAAACAGAGGCAAAAGTTTTTGAAAAGTTCTCAGTAATTCACATTAGTAATTGTAGTATTACTAGGATATTACTGTTAGGTGTGGACTGTGGAATAAAGTAACAATTAATTATGAAATATTATAATTCAATCTCTGTGTCGCTGCACTAGGATTTTTGGCATGGAAGACAGAAGACACAAATGTACAGAAGAGGTTAAATTTAAAAACCTGTAATCCTGAATTTGAATTACAAGTATCAACATGAATTCACTACAAATGCATACTCATATACGTATAAAATATCTAGCACTCTCTAATAAAGAAACTTAGAAACAATGGCCTATTCAATAACAACAGTACGGTATCTCTAGATCCCAAACTGGGGTTTAAAATACCCTTTTCCATGAAAGTAAACTAGAGCAATGGGTTTTTTCTGACAAATCTCCTTGGCAAGGGAAAAAAGTAAATAAGCTTCCCTAGCAGTTGTGGCTGCCTGTGAGCCCAAAGGTCGCTAGTTCGATTCCCCAGCCAGGGCACGTAACCAGGTTGCAAGCCAGGTCTCTAGCCAGGTCCCCAGCTAGAGGCAGGTGAAAGGCAACCATACATTGATATTTCTCCTCCTTTCTTCCTCCCTCCCTGCCCTTTTCTCTGAAAATAATGAATAAAATATTTTATAAACAAATAAATAAATAGGTCTACATCAAATTAAAAAGATTGTACACAGCAAAGGATTACCAATGAAACAAAAAGACAACCTACTAAATGGAAGAAGATATTCATCAATAATATATCCAATAAGGGAATAATATGCAAAATTCATAAAGAACTTATACACCTCAATACCAACTCCCCCAAAAACCCAACAATCCAATTAAAAAGTGGACAGAGGACCTGAATAGACACTTTTTCAGAGGAAATACAGATAGCAACAGACATGAAAAGATGCTCAATGTCACTAATTATCGGAGAAATGAAAATGAAAATCACAATGAGGTATCGCCTCACATCTGTTATAATGGCTATCATCAATAAATTAACAAACAAGTGCTACTGATGATGTGGAGAAAGGGGAATCCTCGTGCACTGTTGGTAGAAACACAGACTGGTGCATCCACTGTGGAATACAGTATGGAGTTTCCTAAAAGTTAAAAATGGAACTGCCTGTGACCCAGAAATTCCGCTTCTGGATGTATATCCAATGAAACCCAAAGTTGAAAGAATTTATGCACCCCTGTGTTCATTGCATCATTGTTTACAATAGCCAAGATATGGAAGCAACTCAAGTGTGCATCAATAGAGAAGTGGATTTAGAAAGCTGTGATACAAATACACAATGCAGTATTACTTGGCCATAAAAAAAAAAAATGAAATCTTAATATTGGTGACAACATGGATTAAACTAGAGGGTATTATGCTAAGCAAAATAAGTCAGTCAGAGAAAGACAAACACCATATGATCTCACTTATATTAGGAATCTAAAGAGCAAAATAAATACAAGAGAAACAGGCTCATAGATACAGAGAACAGACTAATGTTTGCCACAAGGAAGAGGGTTTGGAGGGTTGCGTGAAAAAGGTGAAGGGATTAAGAAGTACGAACTGGTAGTCACAAAACAGTCCCAGGGGTATAAAGCATAGGGAATATAGTTAATAATATTGTAATAACTATGTATGGAGCCCAAGTGGGTGCTTGAAATATTAAAGGAACCATTTTGTAAAGTATATGATTGTCTAACCACTTATACTGTACACCTGAAATAAATACAAAATAATACTAAATGTAAACTGTAACTGAAAAATACAATTAAAATAAAATATACTAGAGTTTTTAAAAGAAATGGCTATTTTCAGGTCTGGGGCAGGAAATGTACAAAATGCGCGTGGAGTAGATTGTCATACCAGGTAACGGAAGTTACCAAGATAAACAGAGGAGCTACTTTGAAGGGGGAACTGTCCAAAGATAAGATAATCTGAGCTTCCAAATGGATAACAATTACAATTTCTGAAAACTATTAAGTCAAATATGTTTAAATTCATGAACTTCATAATGTTATTAAAAAAACAAAAACTAATTGGTTACTTTCAGGGAGTGATAGGGAACCAATTCATGATCTTGAAAACTGGTAAAGAAAAGAAACATTTATCCTGACTATGTTATATGAATTCAACCAATGGGAAAACAAATAAAAGATTGGTGGAACTGTCTTTTTATAAAAGTATCCCAATTAATAACTTAAAAATAGTAATATAATTAGAATACCACCATTTCACAGCCCTAATGACAATGGATCTAGGCAGTGAGCATCCTTAGCAGCTAACATCAAAGAAGAGAGACAACCCAAACATGGAGAGTTTGACACCATGTAACTTCTGATAAAGGGACATGCCATCCCATAGTCTTGCCCAAAGTGACCATTAACTTGCAGAATTTTTAAAAGACTGAGAAACATGTTGAATCCCACCAGGACTATGCAAATAATAAAATCCAGATATTGGACACTATAGGTTTTACAGATAAATTTTAAGGGAAAGAAAGAAATGGAGGGGGAATTTATAGATTAAAGAGACACATTAAAGTAAGGCACCGAAGTATTTTAAGTAAATAATATTAAATTATATTTTGGGGGGAATGTATATTTAGGTGATAAAAATGTATGGTTATACAAAAAAGTGATTTAAAATCATGACAGAGATTACTTTTGGGGACTGGAAATAAGATCATGACAGAGCGTGCGGTGGTATTTCTGGGTAGCTGGCAAAGTTCTATTTCTTGACCTGAGCATGGTTCTAGGAGTGCTTCCTTTGTAATAGCGTATTAAAATATATATTTATTTTGTATGGTTTTCTTTGTGTGTCTTTAACAATGAAGCGATTAAAACTGAAAATAGAAAATCAGGCCTGCGAACCCAAAGGTCACAGGTTCGATTCCCCAGCCAGGGCACATAACCAGGTTGCAAGCCAGGTCTCCAGCCAGATCTGTGGCTGGAGGCAGGTGAAAAGCAACCATACATTGATGTCTCTCTCCCTCTCTGCCTCTCTCCCTTCCCTTCTTCCTAAAAATAATGAAATAAAATCTTTAAAAAAAAAAAAAGAAAAGAAAAGAAAATCACTGTTATTTGGTTGAAAGCTAACACAGTATATACATTTCTTCGGAAAAGATATTTCTTAAATATTTTGACTCTTGGATGCATTTATAATGCTTTCTGACTGCTTCTTTTATCAAGTCATACTATATTAAAAGCTGGTCACATTTTTACTTTCCCATTAGTTGATGATCCTCTAAATCACTGCAGAAATAGTTTTTAACTTTTATGGAAAATAAGTTATCTTTCTAAGCTTATATTTCCTTCGCCCTGACAACAGGTTTTAAGATTTAACAGCTCTGCTTACATGCTTTTGATTAACTTAGTAAACAAATTTAGGTGACCTTTTCTGAAATAGGTATCTTGGAATTAACAGGATATTCAGAAGGTATTACCAAATCCATATGGCTGAAAAGTTAAAATATCTGCCCAAATATAAAAGGGAAGAAGAAATCATGTTGTTATCACATTGT
This sequence comes from Noctilio leporinus, assembly GCA_004026585.1. Classification (NCBI taxonomy): domain Eukaryota; kingdom Metazoa; phylum Chordata; class Mammalia; order Chiroptera; family Noctilionidae; genus Noctilio; species Noctilio leporinus. The sequence continues at coordinate 99,894 of PVIW01004243.1, forward strand.
TGACAGTGAATGAATTAAATAGTTCTAAGATGGCAGTAACTTTCCAAAAGAAAGAACAGAGTATGTGAAATTTAAGTAAAAATACTACCATATTATATATGAAAATCTATAGATGTACCATTAAAACTGTTTTTAAATTAATTCACTGATATTTTTTCTGAACACTATCTATTGTATATTTTTCAAAAGAAATTTTTTATTAAACTACATAACTGTCTATGTTTCTAATTAAGATATGTACTATAGAGCTCTATAGTGTGAAATTAAACAAGCAGTTTTCTAAGATCCATAAAATACATTAAAAATGTTCCTCTTTTGACAGATTGATAATTCAGTCATGGAGAGTTTGTTTCCTTTGTTTTCTTTCTTTCTTTTCTTTTCTTTTCTTTTTTTTAGCTGCCTGGTAAGCCAATTTTCTACTTATAATCTACTTTTAAAACTTCTGTACATGGGCTTTATCCTTTTCATGGTCTGTTATGCAAAAAAGATAGCTTCGATTTCTTTTTTTCCTATGCTGCAAAGCAGTGGTTCTTCTCAATTTGGATGCACATGTGAATCACCTAGGGAACATATAAATAATACTGATACCTCCCTCCCTCCCTTCTGGAGATTCTGATGTCATTGGTGTGGGTGGGCCCATTTATAAAAGCTCTGCAGGTGACTAAAATGCACTGCCAAGTCAAAGAATCATTACTCTAGGATTGTGCCAGTGTACAAACAAACAAACAAGCAAACAAACAAACAACATAAAGAACCTAGAATAAAGAAACCATGGACATGGACAACAAGTGGGATTGACTTTGGGGGGAATGGCTGGGTGGGGAGGGGGACAGAGGGGAGCAAAAAGGGGATGGATGTAATACAACAACAATAAATTTAAAACAAAACAAAACAATAAAAAACTTAACTATCTTTTCTGATTGAACATGTTGAACATGGCTGAGAAGTGCTTCTTAAAAATTCTATGGCTTAACAGATGCAAAAATTATATTATTTCTTCTCTATGAGGTTGCTACCTTTTTAGTTTGAATTTTGGGGTTTAAAAGTATATTGTAGGAAGGGGAGGAGTTTAGACAAGAACCTAGTATAAGGGAACCATGGACATGAATAACAGGTGGGATTGACTTTAGGGGGAATGGGTGGGTGGGGAGGGGGACAGAGGGGAGCAAAAAGGGGATGGATGTAATACAACAATAAAATTAAAAAAGAAAAAAAAGAATAACCAATTTAAAAAAACAGTACATTGTATCTTTTGAGAAATGCCAATTAAAACCACAATGAGATACCACCTCACACCTGTCAGAATGGCCACCATTAACAAATCAACAAACAAGTGTTGGCAAGCATGTGGATAAAGGGAACCCTAGTGCACTGCTGCAGCCATTGTGGAAAGCAGTATGAAATTTCCTCAAAACTCTAAAAATGGAACTGCCTTATGACCCAGCAATTCCACTTCTGAGAATTTATTGTAAGAAACTTGAAACACTAATTTGAAAGAAGAATATAAGCACCCCTATGTTCATTGCAGTGTTATTTACAAAAGCCAAGATATGGAAGAAGCCCAAGTGTCCATGAGTAGATGAGTGAATAAAACAACTACGGGACATTGACACAATGGAATACTACTTGGCCATAAAAAAGAAAAGAAAAAATACCCTTTGCAACAACAGTGTGGATGGACCCGGAGAATATTATGTCAAGTGAAATAAGCCAGTCATAGAAAGATAAATACCATTGTGATTTCATTTATATGTGGAATCTAATGAACAAACTGAACGAACAAGCAAAATAGGGACATGCTCATAATAGAGAAAAGGCTGATAGCCTGGGGGTGGGGGTTGGTGGGTGGCGAGATCAAGCGAAAAAGAAAAAGGACTCATGCACACGACAACAGTGTGGTGACTGTGGGTGGGGCTGGGGGCAGAGTTGATGGATAGAGATAGAAGAAGATATAAGGGGGATACATGGTAATGGAAGAGTACAATGAAATATTAAAAAGCATATTGTATTGGGGGGAATGGGTGGGTGGGGAGGGGGATAGAGGGGAGCAAAAAGGGGATGGATATAACACAACAACAATAAAATTTTTAAAAAAGCATATTGTATCTTTTATTCTAATATTAATTCAAGAAGTTTATTGGTGACTAGTGAAAAAATTTAAGGATATATTCCTGAATACCACTTTTATAGGGTTGTGGTTTTAATTCATGATATACTAAAAAAAAAAGTGCTACACTTCATAAAGATTATGTCTTCACACTCAAAAAAAGAAACACTTATTTCCCCAAATGTTTCTTCCAAAAGACATTCACCTTTTGCACATAGAAGTTCACAGGAGATTCCGAAAAAGTATTTCCAAATTTTTCCTACACATTAGTTTTGATAGAATGAATGAAAGGGCCAAATTCAACATAAAGGCTACTTGCCAAAAAGATGAATTATATAACTTAACATATTAGAATTGACAAACGGGACATTAACTATGCAATCAATAGTGAATAATTAAAAATCATGGGCAAATATCATATACAATTAAATTAAAATCTACTCAAATATTTATATAAAATGGATAAGTTTTCAGAAATACAAAATATGGAAGGTAATGCAAGGAAAAAAATAGAATTCCTGAAAAACAAACAACCCTTAAAAAGTAGAACCAGTATAAAATATCTTCCTTTCTTGAAAGACAACACACCCAGGTAGTTCTATAGGTGAGTTTTACCAAACATTCAAGTATCAGATAATTCCTTTTACTGTTTCAGAGAGAAGAGAAAAAAAGCTAGCCAAATCACTCCATAGGGCTAGTTACAACCTTAATATAAACTTCGAAATAGTAAAAGAAAGCAAAAGTGTCCATAAATCTCATATTGAAGCAAATTGTAAAGCTTCTTTAATGTTCACTCCTTACTAAGTAGAATAAATTATTATCCATTGGCTTCTACTATTGCTTACACATACTCTATCCATAACACCATAAAAGACTTTAGTGCACTTAACACATTTTCATGTTTGTCTATCATTGGTAGACACTAAGATCCTTGCAGGTAGGGAGAGTTTTGCATTCATTTCCCATGACATGAATTTATTCCATGGTCATGCTTAGTAGTTTCTGAATAATATAGAAAGAGAAAGGGACTTTCAGGTGGTAATGTGTATGGTCAGAAGGTATGAAATTATGAGGAAGTGAGTAAATCATTTGGCTAGAACCCAAGTTTGTATAAGGATATAACACTGAAAAGGCAAGTCAGGGCCAGTCAAGAGTGGGCTTTTCAGTGCTGAGGCTAAGTTTAGTTTCAGTATCTACTGAAGGCATTGAGTGGCTAAATCTGATGTGCGCTTCAGAATCCAGAGGAGCATTTTTTTTAGAGCTGTCAGGCAACTGGAGGTGACCTATCTGGTTTAAGTCCATTATTTAAAAAATTAGAAAACTAAAGTCAGAGAGGGTGGGTGATCTAACTAAGGTCAAGCAGGCAGAAACTTAGGGGGAGTAAACTTGATTAAATCACACAGTTAGTATATGGTCCAGCCAACAGGCAAACTCAGGTTTGTCAACCTCCAAAGTTCATGACCTTGATGACAGCAAGAGATGAGGCATGCAAAGTAGATGTGCACCCTCTTAGGACAGTCCTAATTTCATGTAATACACTCATTTCAAATAAAAGGAATTGTGCAATGTATAACTAAAGGCTGTTTTAAGTATTTTTGCTTTTATTATGAAACAGAACATCTAACATAATTAGCTTTATTATATTATCACTTATTTATTTATTTATTTATATCCTTACCTGAGGACACTTTTTTTTTCATTGCTTTTAGAGAGGAAGGAAGAGAGAGAAATACTAATGTTAGAAAGAAAAACATCGAGGGGTTGCATCTTATATACACCTTGACCATCAAGGACCAGATCCAAAACCCAGGCCTACGTTCTAGCAGGGACAGAACCTGCAGCCTTTTAGTCACAGGATGATGCTCCAACCAACTGGGCCACACCAGCCAGGGCTATTACATTGTCATTTTATTTTTTAATTTTTATTTTCTATATATTTTTAAATTTTATTTATCATTTCCAGAGAGGGAGAGAAACATCAATGTACGGTTGCCTTTCACCTGCCTCCAGCTACAGACCTGGCTGGAGACCTGGCTTGCAACCTGGTTATGTGCCCTGACTGGGAATTGAACCAGCAACACATCATCATTTTAATGAAGTATTTTACTCAGTTAGCTTCAAGACCCAAGATCAATAAAATAGTGAGCATCAATAAAAATAGTGAGTAAATAGGAACAAGCATTTCCTCAGCTTTACAAAATCCACCCTAAAGCGTTACAAGTGGTGTTAGTAACTGCGACAGAATTGGAACAGTCCTGGAAAAGGTTAATTATTAATTAAGTAATCAGAAAGGACTTTTCCATCTTAAAAGACAGAATGAAAGTTTATAAAACCAAAAGAGGTAGGTAGTAACACAGATAGAGAAACTTGGACATTCTTTACATCTCAGAATATTAATTCTGTGAAATACTTCTTAAAGCCTGAAAGATAATAGGCTTAGAGAAAATAGAGGAACATACTACTTTACCCAGGCAAAAACTTTTTAAAAATTGAGTTTTTGGGGGTAAGTTATAAAAAAGTAAAACAGAATTTCTTACTGAAAGTATTGCTACAAGCTGAAAATACCCATAGGTTCACAACAATGAATGATGACAGAACCACTGTCAAAACAGATAGGGTGACACACTGTCCTTTCCTCTTAGATTAACCCTTTCTGTGCACCTGTCTGGGGAAGGATACTGGACTGAGAGGTCACACTGTTCCATAGGCCTCAATACAAATTCTTGCCCCAGCCATGGGTTGGGACCACAGGGTTGTACACAAAATAGGCATCTGACTGTTAATTAACTGACTAAAGTTTAAAGAAGGTGACTGGTGACATAGCTTTGACAGACATGAAATCCTGAGCAAACAGTAATCATAGTACTAATAATGATAAGAAGAACCGTAATAGTGATCAGTGATAGGGTTTACTTTAGGTAGGTATTGCTCTAAATGCATGTATTAACTCACTTATCTTCGTTAACTCTATTTTTTAAATAACAAAACCACAGCACATAGTCATTAGTAATTTGCTCAAGGACAGAGAGCTAGGTAATGGCAGACCTAGGAATTGAACGTAGAAGCCTTGCTTTAATCATTAGGATTTTCAGGCCAACTCTGAAATTGTCTACATAACCTCTAGGTATGATACTTTTAAGGATCCCATTTCAATGTCCTTTTATGAATACTAGGAAAAAATAAAGCATAAATTTTAAAAAGCATTTGCATTTACTTCAGCATAGAAAAAATAAATACTCCTATTTTCATTTGCTCTTCAGTAAAATGCATATATTGCTTATGGATTTACCTCCAGTCTTCCTTGAGCATAACCCAGGAGCAGCAGATTGGCTCTGTCCTTTGCAGAAGAGATGGGGGTCCATGGCCAAGCCTCATCACTGACCAGCGGCCACCAGCAAACAACTATATCCTGAGCACAATTGATAGCTAGATGACGCTCTGTTGTCCTATTTACTGGGCCAGGTATTTCATGATAGGAAATCTAATGATTAAAAAAAAAAAAAAAAAGCATACAAAAATCGTTTTTAATGCAAAACTCTCAAAGTATAATAATCAAAGCATTTGTAAACGTAGATAAATGCAAGTATGCATGTTAAACATGTGCTTAAGGAGGTGTCAGAATTTACCAAATACTTTTGACACATATATAAAAGACATATGTTCAAAATTCTCTCCATTTTTAGCAGAGGAAAGAAAAAGGAAAAATATTGGTTAGGGAGGAATTGGCTGTGGCAATCTCAATCAATACCAAAATGGACAGTTATAGTTGCTTGACAGCATCCACCTACATACACATCAGATATAAGACCAGCTATATCAAATGACAAGTTCAGTACTGCTGACCAAGGGTGTCTGAATACTGTTTAAGACATAGCATGTTAACAATGACTGACAACAATAAAAGGAAAAACAACTTGAGGCAAACATCACTTTAAAGAATACACGAGACATATACACAATATATTCTGCAAAAAAAGATAAGCCACAGCATCATGTGTAAAAGTTCATTCAGCTTCCAAGAATTATGCTTCTCTTTCTTAGGAAGAATTTATAAAAATTTATTATTCAAACTATGTTATTTTGGAACATGGTTATTTGAAAACATAAGCACAGCACCATCTGGGTGACACATGCCAAGGAAATATAGATTGCACCGTATTTCTGCTTAAGGAATTAATGGAAGGTTGATAGCTTGGAAGAAAAAAAAAACTATCTTGCCATTGCTGGTCAGCAATAATCGAACCACTTTCTGGGGATTAAGCGCATGGCTAAGCCTACTGGACCAGACACTAGCAAAGGGCAGGGGGTCTTCTTATCAGAGAAATGCTTCTGGAGCCAGTCTCACTACATGACAGATTGCTTTCATATTCCTGTCTGCAAGGCAACAAAGGATGGCAGTAATGCGATAATGCCAGAGTGCAATGGGTGTTAAGAACCCGTTGCATTTATGTATTGTATTTAGTAAATAATCAGGCTCATCCAAATTGTGATCTCACCACTCAACCAAGGCCATTAAAATCAAGGTTAATGCTTTAATAATCCTCTGCTATTTTTAAAAATATGGTCAAAAGAAACCCTTTTCTATTTGCATGGTCATAATATTATTGACCTCTTCATCCTCTGAATGCACATCAAAAGGAACTGAAATCAAAGTAATTACCAGTGTTGTTCTCGCATGGTAAACATTTAACTCCTTGCACTGTCTCTTCACTGTTAAACTGAATTGGATTTTTTTAATGCAGACAGGAAAACTTGTTAAAAGTCAATAATTTCATGATATTTACCCTACAATTTTCTTGGCCCAAACATTTTAATCTAAAATAATTAAATTATAGTACAGCTGTAAAGAAAAGCAGAATGATAGTACTCCATACTGTTTCCTTGTTTTCAAATCCAAATGGGCTATGACAGACAATACACATGTACTTTATGCTTGGAAGTGCAAATTCTTATATTTAAGCTCTCAATATCATTAGTTCTCTTCTTGTTTGAAATACCACAATGAAATTACTAAGTCCTTAAAAATAGACATATTATTTCAATGTCCCACTTGCTGTGTAAACATATAACTTACAAATATTTTTCTACATGAAGAAATAGTTAAACAAGAGACTCACACTGTCAGTCCTCACAGAACACATTCATGTATGTTATCTGAAATTTCACGTTTCCTACAAGTTTAAATGGCATCATATTCTACCATGATGGCATATAGAGCAAGTAAAAAAGAGGTTTCTTAAAATATCCTTCCAGTTGACAAATGGCATTTTTTATTCAGTATTAAATACTCATATTCAAATATTGAACCAGAATATGAAATCCATGGGCTTTCCAAAAGAGTCATTTCTCTAATTATAGAACTGTGGAGTGCCCATATCCTAATTTTTCAAATCCAAAGGCAGAAGGAATAAAAAATGATTCCCTTACTTAAGGTATAATTGTCCACATACTAGGTCTATTTTCCACATCTTTTTATAAGAAAAGATGATGTCCTGACAGTTCCTCCTTTCTCTCATTAATAGATAGCTACTGTTCTTCAGCTGAGAAGACTTCATGAAACCCTAAGATGGAGAAACTAGTCAAACAACATTTTATATGACAGCATTAGAAACACTTAAAATAGTTTTACTTAATGCACACTGGTGCATTTTAACTAACACTACTGGTAAATAATCACCATTTCAAGTAAATCTACAATTAACCATTCTGGAAAATAACATACCATTAAAAATGTTAATAACAATTTTGACTAATCAAAATAAACACATTAAGTACCATTAATTTCCAGCTAAAGAAAATCAATATTACATAAAGTGTTATAGAAGCTCCACAAAGCTAGTAAACAAAACCAAAATGTAGCTTATAACCACAATGAAAAACTTATACTTTACCCTATATTAAAATCTTTTTTATAATAGATGTTTCTGCTTAACAGAATTAGATCCTCCCTTATACCACTACCACCTCAATCATAATAAGGAATAGTCTCACAGGAAAAAAGGTTAGGTTAAATAGTACTTTTTCAACAACATACACAGTTTCAAGCCACAAAGCTGACTTTGAAAAATCTTTGCCTTTGCTATATACTCTAGGTATGGCATAAGTGTGCCTCTTTTTAAAGGAAGCTGTGTATCAGCTCTGCTTCCAGTGAACAGTGAACTGTCTCAAATCCACGTCACAGAGGCTGGATCAATCTTGCAAACACAAGTCATTGCTAAAAAGAGGCCTTGAACTGAAACAGCCTGGAAAATGTATTAGATACTCCTCCTAGCAGACAGTATGCCTTCCATGCAGTTAAAATGTAATGTGGCAAAACTGAAATTAAAAACATAATTTAAAATAAAAATCCTGCCTTAACAGATATAAAATCCCTGATACAAGGAAACAAATTACTTGGGAGTTAGTAAAGGGAGAAACACTAACACATGAAGATTTTGCATTTTCTCCAGTTAAGAGTTGGAGAGGGGAATCTTCCGAACTCCTTGTTTACTTTATTTTTGAATTACCCAATGAAAGTGCCCTCTTCCTTCTTTCTTTGCTTGTGAACTAGAAGCCAGAGTAGCTTATCCTAGCCTGGAAAGAGAATATGGGGTCTTAGGGACAAATAAAAATGGTATATATACTACCACTAGTAACAAAACCATTTTTAAATATGTAACTTGCCTCTATTATCTGTTTTAATTCCATAAAAACTACATAAATTGCTCCAAACATGCCATTGTTAGACCAACCCCATAATTAGAGTAGAAAAGAAAACTTAGGATAGCCACTGTTTCTAGTGAATCAAGCTTAATCCTATAATGACTCTGAAATCCAGAAATATTGAAGAATAATAAGCATAACATTGACTCATGTGATATTCTAGGATATCTTAATAATTAATAATATTAGTATTTATATTGAAATCTCTACCTTATAGTCCAAAGCTGAGAGTTTTTCCAATCTTTTGTTTATATCAGGAGAACCCATCTTCTTGGTAAATTGAATAAAACATAGTTTGTTTTGTGTCAAAAATGAAAAGATGATAAAGCTGTCTGTGAGAAGAGCTTTAAAAAAAGAAAGATTTAATAATACCATCAAATATTAAGTTAGAATAAAATAATGAACTATTAGATTTTTCTACTGAAATATTACAAAAGGCTACTTTTAAAAATGTTAATCAAAGTAACTAAAGTCTCCTAAATATCATTATGATATTTTACAAGCATAAAGATATTGAAAATAAAGGATAATCATCAATCTAATCATGCATGGATTTGATCATTTTCTGTCTTCCCCAAGGCCATTTCAATATACCCTCATATTTGGGGACAACCACCAAATAAGATATAGTTGGAACTAAAGCTATAAAATCATAAAATATAGACCATTTCATACCTGAATGTAAAGATAAAAACATATACATTTACTTATGCTTAGCCTTTAATCCTGTATTAATATGAAAAAAGCCATTTGAAAATAAATTGGATTTGTTAAAGAATACAGATCAGTGTTCCCCACCAATCTTATTTTTTTATTTTTAAATTTTTCATCAGTGAACCTTCTTTTTGAGAGTATACAAACTGATGAAATAAAACATTATTTCTAATATGTGCATTACATAAATTAATATTTAATGAGGAAGATAAGCAAAAGTATTTCTACAGCTTTATTTCTAAAGCATTCGAGTAGGTACATCATTTTTATGGGTTATAGAAAGGGCCATTAATGTTATATGAAATTACTGATAAAAATAATTGAGCAATGTTTTATATTATTCCTAGCATTAAAAAAATTATTGAATGTTTATTTTTCTTTATTTCTAACCCCCTCCTTGTGCAGTGACCAACGGTAGATCTACACAATTAGAGGAGAATCTGGAGAAATGCCAAGAAATCCCTCTTATCACAGTCTCATGAGAGTGTATTATTTTGGGTACAAATAAAAGAAACAAGTGAAAGAAGATATCTCAGACACAAATAGTGTTGGAAGTCTCCTTTCAATTCTTATAGAGGTGCCTCAGTATGATAAAATCATCCCAGTCACTATTTTATTTGCAGTATCAACAAAGGGGTCGATTATGAGACATAGAAATGAAACCTCTTCCATAGGGAAGCTTCCTTAGCATCATACTCCTACAAGGAAGAGAAAATGGAACATTTACAATCTTACCCCCAACTTAATATTTTCAGTAATATTGCTAATTATAGCCATCCTGCAGACTGCTTTTCTTTAAGATGATGAAATTCAGTCCGATTTATTCAGAGGTATTCCTGACCTTTGTCTTTTCTATTAGACCACACTTCCCTTTGATTATTCAATTTAAGGTACTGACAATTTTCAATCTCTAATGAAAATGCAATCTGTTCCTTAGAACTTTTGCTATGACTAAAAGAACATAAACTTAAAACTTTAGGAGTCAACATAGTGTGGTGAAAAGAAAATGGGTTCTGCAGCTAGAACCTGGGTTCAACTCTCAGCTGTCATTTTCAAGCTGTTCCTTAGTATCTCAGCTTCAATTTCCTTATCTGTAAAGTGAAAATAACTATACCTTATAAAAGGTTGCTTTTGAACTAAATAAAATGGATAGGTTGGCAAAACACAGAGCCTCTTAGGGCTCAATAAATGTCAGTATCGTACCTTTTAACTATCTGGCTTAAAATCCTTTTCATCTAGGTGCTTTCTAGCAATTATATATTATTATGGTATCACGTAATAGGATCCATATTTACCTAGTATGTTTGACATTGATTTCTGATATTAAGAAATACTGTCCAATCACTACGTTGTACACCTGAAACTACTAATATTGTATGTCAACTCTAATTTTTAAAAAATGAAAGAAGGAAATATTATCCGTACTCTCTCAAAAGTCAATTGATAAAGTTTGGTAGCAAAGAATCTTCCTGAGGCAAAGCACAGATTATTTTTTCCTGAGGGTTGTGTTGACATATTTGGGTTATTGATGAAAAATTCATTTGAAAATGAAAAATATTTGAAATGTCAACAATAGTTAACTAAGTTTGAAACCACATACCAGAATAAATCATTTTGAATACACATTCATATTTTTAAGGAAAGGGTGAAAAATATTCAGAATGTGAGCCTAACACTCAACAAAAACTTTGATACTAAATATTAGTCAAAATTTGTATTGGTCCCATGGGTTGTAACTATGCTATTACAAGCAATTACTTGTGTTTTCAAGTCCCCAGTGGTAATAATTAGTCTACCTGTTGACACACTATTTCTCCTGCCCCACTGTTAATTGTAGGCAATTGATTTGCACATGGGGGTAATTACCATCGCTGATGGTGTCTGAGATGAGCTTCCCCACCAGGCTTCTGTCAATCACCACCTTCTCCAGCTGCGTCCCAGAAAGGCTTAGGGACACTAGCGCACCTGAACCAAAAAGGAGCTAAAACCAGGTAAAAGGGGGAGGAAGATATATTGAAGATTAGAATCTTTTAAAAATTTCTCTCTAAATGTATAACACATTTACACATGCATCTATACCATGAATTATAGAGTTTTTCTTCATCAGAAAACAATCACTGACAGATACAGGTGATTAAATGATGCGACATAATAGGTGCACTAATTAAAGCTATGTGCAAAAATCTAATTCAGTCCATGTTTATTACAAGACTGTCTTCTAAATACTTAGAAAGTACTCATGCAGAAATAACTGCTTTGCATTGCATGCAGGAAGGTAATATGTTCTATTAAAATACTTTGAAAGAGTACTGTTTATATCAAAATAAACAGATTTCTTGACATGAGTAGTCACTGCTACCCATGATAGAAAAGATGCCGTCATGACAACATAAGCAGTGAATATTAACATTTTGTTTGGAATTTAAACCCCTCTTTGCAAATATTTTGTCCATCTAAAATATCAAAAATCAAGGCAATTAAAGTAAAACATTAAATTTAAAAATTCATAAATAATACATACCAGAAACAAGTTCTCAAGAAGAGATAAAGAAACATAGCAAAATACCCAGGCTTTATCAATAACATTGCTCACCCAACCACCCAACAAAAGATGATTTAATGTCACCATTATGATTTTATACTGCTCTTTTCCATTTGTGACAGCATAATGCATTCATCTCCAAATGTTTAAAACTTCTGAAGGACTATGCATATGCGTATGCTTGTTATCTAGAGATTATGAAATATCAACATTGGAAGAAATTGTTTCACCTTCAAGGCAACAGACTCAAAGCAGATGAATCATGGAATGGCATATGGTATAAGAGGAAAAAAACCAATTGTCAGTAAACTTAACATGAACATGCCAGCCAAACCCAAAGACAACTATGATTTTAAACAAAGTGGGAATTCCCCACCTACCTAGGTATCATGTCCCAGCCAGAGAGGATGATTCTGTGTTAAGGCATATTGGGACATGTATAAAAAATGAGCAGCATGAGGGACCAGGGTAATATGAAGAAAGACCGCTATTCCCCTACTGCCTAAAGATTTCAGGCACATGATCAGAAAAGAAACTGGAGGGTCCTTTTGTATTTAACTGTTAGAATCCTTGTCCTGATCACCAGGAAGCTTTGAGTTTTGTGAACAACATGACTTAATGTCCATTTCATATTAATGCCACTAAAGAGGGTGGAAGGGGGTACGACTTCTATGGGCTTTGAAGAAAGCACATTTGTGTCAAGAATTTCAAATTATTTTGCTACTGAATTACATCCAGCCCTGTAATATACTTTGGTGGGACACACTGGTATTTCCATTTGGGGGAATTCCCCCATAAGAACATAGCATGTGGTCTTCTCTCCCTAAATTCTCCCTTCTCTGGAAGCCAATTTTAGGGTCATCTTTGACATCTAGCTCTTCCCCTTATAAAAGCTCTTTCCTTCCTTTCCCATTTATTCAAAATATCTCAAAAATAAAAAATTTTAATCTTAAGCACCTATCTTGTTAATTTTCCAGAGACTCCTAGCTCCTATGGATACTGGCTAGGCCACTTTTTACCTTCAGTGCCTAGCACATAGAGGAACTAACTTAATGTTTAGAGAAATAGTCAAATTAACTCATAGGATCAGATAATTCACAGTTAGAAGGAAATCTCGTTTAATCTTCCACTTCCACATGATACAAAAGTTCCTTCTGCAACATCCCTTCAAATGTCCCTTAAGCATCCAGCTTATGCTTAAATACTGCCAGTGACCAGAAATTCATTACCTTATAGAAAACATATTCCACCATTGGACAGTTTTAATCAACTTAAAAATCATTCATTCACTCTTTCATTCAACAAAAACTGAATGTTGAATGTACAATATGTTGCACAATAAACTAAATCTAGCAGCTCAAAAGTGAATCAAATATAATCCTTAAAATAGACGAAATGTAGGTTAATAGAGAAAGGTTGAAATACAAGTAAATAAGTGTAATAAAGTGCTGTTACTGTTCCTATTACTATAGAAGTAGTTACAGTGTAAAATGAGAGGATTTAGAAAGAGGTGGTGACATTTAAAGCGAAGACTAACACTACCTTCTTAGGACATCAACAGTAGCCCCAGTTTTCCTTTAATAGCACTTGTTAAAGTATTAAAATAACATAGTGATTAAAAACACAGACTCTTAAAATCAGAAGGAAATTAACACTGACTCTGCCTCTTACTATCTTTGTGACCTTGAGGGAGTTACTCAACTTTTCTGTAATTTCATTTTTTCATCTAAAAAGAGATAGGATAGTATCTGCTTCATAGAATGAGGATTAAACAACTTTTTAAAAGCAGTATTTGAAATAATGCCTGGCACATAGTAAACGTTTACAATTACTATTCTTACTATCATTCAACCACTACTCATATAATGTCTTCTCACTATACTGTTTGTTATCTCTGAACACATTCTTTTGTCTTTTTGAAAATCTTGTGCCCAGATGGGACTCCATATTAGACATAAAATACAAGACTCCAGGTGAGTTATCACCAGTACAATCTTTTGTTGCCTTTCCTATTTGTTATGATTTCACGAGGATTTTGTCTCCATGGTATTTGCAAGTTCCTTCAAAACTTTGGAATTTTTGTCCAAAGTCTCAAATTCCTATTCCTTATTTTCTGTTCCCATCACCATTATCACTGCTATAACTGCTACTGCAGGCAGCCATCAGTTGGAGGGCGGGCCTGGCTGTCCACTTCAGAGGGGCAGGTTATGTAGAGGACACGGGTGCGCTGGGATCCAGGAGTGTCCTGCAGACTCCAGCTGGCTCCCAAGACGTGCAGGCACTTTGTTCAGTATCGAGAGACAGGCTCAGGGCTTCAGCATCTCCGGGCTTCCCCGCATCTGCACTAATTCTGATACCACACAGGAAGCAAGGGGAGTCTCCCCCATTGGCCAAGAGAGTGGGAAGAGGAGGTTCTTACACTGAGCCTCCAAATGCTAGAAAGATGAATGGGCAAGACCCTAGCATACTATAAAGCTAGAAAGATGAATGGACAGGACCCTAGGGCTCCAAAAGCTAGCAAGATAAATAGATAGAAAAAAAAAAAAAAAAATAGCTCTCCTCTCCCTATCCTTATACTGTGGGTTTGAGCAGGAAGGGGAGATGTTCTTTGAGACAGGAGGCTACCATTCTCCCAGGTTGTGAGGCAACTGAATAAAACCTCTGTCCTTTTGCACCAGCACCAGCCTTAGCCTCACGAATTTGGCTTTTGTTGCAGCAGGCAGCTGAACCTAGTTTTTTGGTTACATTATCATAAACTCTCCTCATCTAATAGAAAATGTATTTTCTATGTAAGAGCATATATCATAAAATTAATTCTAAAAGATATCTTTGTGGGATGGAGATGGAAAGTGCAATCTGCGAGAGTAGGTAAAAGACACAATTTAAGCTAGAATGTTTCAAAGGGGAAGTTCGAGGTGCAGTAGGAAAGTGGGCATACATCAAGAGATAACTGATCTATGCATGGAGAGAGCAGCAGTGATTTCCGGACTGTGAATCCTGTCCAGTGAGCTTGGGCATTCCTTCAGAATCTTTCTCAAAGGAGGTTCATACATTCAACTCATTCATTTCACAAATATATTCTTAGTACTTGTATGAGTCAGGCCCTATTCTAGGTGCTGAAGATACAGCAGTGAACAAAACAGACAATACCCCTGCTCTTCTTCCCTCAGGGCATTCAAGTGTGAACACAGGAGGTAAATATATAGTTTTAATATAATGCCAGATAGCAATCAGAACTACAGAGAAAAATAAAGCACAATAAGGGTGGGAATTTTAGGAAGATGCTGTTTTAAGAAGGATGACTACTAAAGAAATAAAAAGGCCTCTCTGAAGAGATGACATTTGAGTACAGATTCAAGTGAAGTAAAGGAACTGGCCATATGGCTTTTTGGAGAAAGGGAGTTGGAGTCAGTGAACAGCAAATATAAAAATTGAGGTTGGGATGACTAAAGAAAACTAGGGCAGTGCAGCTGGAGAGAAGTGAGGGTGACATATTCATAGAGGATGAAATCACAGAGATAGTCAGGGTCCAGGTTAACTGGACCTTTTTGATAAGAAGGCTTGTATTTTAAGCAGCAGAGAATTTAATCTAATTTATGTTTTATGTTTTAAGGGCAAATTGGGCAAGAGTAGAAACAAGGTGATAATTAGGAGGCTGGTCTAGGTGAGAGAAAATAATAATCTGTACTTGAAGAGCAATGCTAAAGGAAATTACAGATTGAAAGATTTGAGATATATTTTAAAGGGGATCAACCAGTACTTGCTAAAGAATTGGATGTGGCATATACAGGTGTTTAGGCTGAGCAACTGGGTTTACTAAGACAGGAGGAACAAATTTAGACTAGAGGGAATCAAGAGTTTATTTTCAAACATGTTAAACTTAAGGTGTTTATAGACATAAAAGTAGATATATCAAGCAGACAATTAGAAATGAGTTTGTAGTTCAAGGTCAAGTAAGGGCTGAAGATGTACATTTGGGAATCATTGACAATATACAGGTAGTATTTAAAATCATAAAACTGGATAAGCTCTCCTTAAAAAATGAGTGGAAAGCCCTGGCTGGTGGCACAGTGGATAAGGTGCTGGCCTGCAAACCCAAAGGTCGCTGGTTCGATTCCCAGCCAGGGCACATAACCAGGTTGCAAGCCAAGTCTCCAGCCAGCTCTCTAGCTGGAGGCAGGTGAAAGGCAACCATATATTGATGTTTCTCTCCCTCTCTGCCTCTCTCTAAAAACAATAAATAGAATCTTTTTAAAAAATCACAGAATTTTTGGAAAAAAAAAATGAGTGGAGAGGTCAAAGGGTGGGACCCTAATCCAACCTGACTGCTGTTATTATTTGAAAGTGAGGGAGGGAAGAAGGGAGGGAGAGAGACAGAGAGAAAGACAGAGAGAGACCCCAGAGAGCTCTCTCTCTCCATCCACTCACACACACACACACACACACACATACACACAGAAAAGGACATTTGACACATGGCAAGAAAACAGCTGTCTAAAAGCCAAGATGAAAGGCCTCACCAGAAACCAACACAGGTCTTGGAACTGTGAGAAAATAAATTTTTGTTGTTCAGGGGAAAAGAAAAAAAGAATGGAAAGACAGAGGTTTAAAGTCTGAGCTCTGGGGAATTCCAATCTTCAGAGATATTAAAAAATCAGGTTAGTCATCTTATTGATGCCTATTTTGGGTGCTCATTAGGATCAAGGTATGGCCATCATTTCAGATCATGTGTGGTCTCAAGATATCCCTGACACCAGATTTTGCAATAATGTATAAATAAATTAATAAGCTAATTAATGCATTTTTATTTAAAAAGCCTGTGGGGAAGGATCAAGTTTCCAAGTAGTAGTGCCAAAGATCAAAGATACTTCTGGATGTGATATTCAAAGTAACTAGAATTAGGAATAGTCAGAAACTCAGTAAAGAATACTCTAGCTTCAACAGGAAAGTACTTCTGCCTATTTTCCCAAAAAGTTAGATCTTAAGCCCGCCAAAATGGAACAGGCCTATGTAAGATTTGGCAGGAAAAGAAGGGAAAAGGGCATTAAGATACTGTCCTATTCCATTGCAAAGGGCGGTGCCACAGAGCAGATCTGAGCTTGAGAAGATATCCATAAGGGTGAATCAATGAGAAGGCTCATGGGCTTTCCCAACATTGTTCCAATTTTAATGTTGATTCTTTGTGCAGAAGACCACTAATGCAAAGTAGGAATTGAAACTTCCTGTTCTCTGACACCCTCCCAAACACAAAAGTACCTTTATTTATTATTTCTGCTCTAAACATGTTTCTCTCTATTGCCCTTATCATTTTCTTCTGATTTTCTCCCACGAGCTTATACAGAGGTGTGCTTTTTCTTTAAGAAACAGGAAATGATTCACATGATCTTCAAATGGCTCTTCCGATTGGTTTCTCCTAACCATGGAATCCACAGTGCTTAGATTAAGTACTCAATTGGATGGAAATGGCACTGGGAGAACAAAGAGAAAATTATATCAGATAACATCATTAATCAAAGCAAAACTAAATAAACACAATAATTTGAGTTTCATTCAGCAGGTCAAAAATATGTGACTGCTTCCTATATATGCCAAGTATATATGAGATACAATGATGAATAAGGCAGACACTTTGGTAGAGTATGTCAGAATTCAGAAGACCTAATCTGAGAGAAAAGTGGAGGTTTTGGATAGGATAAATGACTGCTTCCTAGAAGAGGTAGTTTGTGACCCATAAAAAAAAGAGAAATATATCACACTTGGTCTCAAGTATTGAAAAAGAACTGGTGCACTAAGTCTTTGTGAATAGGTTATTTTATAATAGCAGTCACAAACAATCCCATTGCATTCAATATTCTCATAGGCTAAGAAAACTACCCCACACCCATGTGATTATTAACACATGTGGGAAGAAATTAAAAGTAAAGGTATGAAGTATCAGTACTAAAAATCACCAATGGGTGATAGTTCAATCCATGATTTAAGTGTTAAGTCATGGTCAGGCAGCTAAGACTGATCCAATGAAATCATTAGGAGACATGTAGGAGATGGCAGGTACTGAAAAACACTACAAAACACAGTAGCAATAAAGCATTATGACTATAAAAACAAATTACAGGGCTGAAGCAAATATTAAAAGTATTATAGAGACACTCTCTGGAGGCCAAGTTAATTTGCATCCTGATAGTAACCAACACCCCCTGCAACCCTATCCCCCAATCCAAACCATGGGGTAAATGCTGGTGAAACTCCGAGAACTCTAGACAGTCAAACAACCTTATATTGGGGAAATCTAAAAGGAAGAGTAGGCACTTACCATTTCAGAAGAGAGATAACATGTTTTCTGTAATTTATTCCTTCATTCAGTAAGCATTCATTGGGTATAGAGGGAAACCATGCCTGACTAATCCATTAAAGTACAGAGTCAAAACTGAATGTAGTGAAGACAAGGATAAAAAATTTAATTGACTCACTATAGGGAACTGACTTAAGGGCAGGAAACAAAAGAACAAAAAATAAACAGGTTTTTTCCAGACAGGAAATGTTAATAGTAGGGTTTCCCAAAGAATTGTGTGATGTTATTCAATATATGGAATAGATGCATGCCTGGCAATTTGCCTGCTAAGTCTATTTCAATTTGAGAAACCTCATTTTTTCACTTATTCTCACTGTAAAATGAGTAATGCTACATTTTAATCTCTAATGTAATTTTAAATCCAGCATAATCATAATAATATTCTATATTTCATATACATATAATTTATTATCTGTATTTAATATTTATATAATTTTTCTGTAATTACATAAAAGTGATCTCTAGAAAATAGTTATAATTTATAATCATGGTCAAATTCACAAAAGTAAATTGTGCATTTGCCAGTAGTTTTAAAGATCTAATTGGATAAAAGCAGTGATAAGAAGCAAAGAAAACATGCCAGGAAACATGTTACTTTGGTAAAACAATTTTTAATTTACAGAGAACTTTTACATACACTTTCTCTATCATGAATGGACAATGCCAGTACAATTCTGATATATAGTAAGTACATGAATTATAAAACTGTAGTAACAAGGTTAATCCTCATACTAATTCATAATCGGGGGGGTGGGGGGGTGGAAGGTAAAGCAACTAACCAAAGTTCTCATAATTAGTGGGGAAGTAGAACAAAATAAGAAAAATCCCACCACTGCTGGGGAATTAATATGTTTCTCTCACTTCTCAGTTGATTTCCATGCCATATCTCAGCTGGTTTTCCTCTCTTTAGCTCTTAGTACTCTAAACCAATCTCCCTCTAAACCAGTGGTTCTGAACTCAGGGAGATTTTGGCCAGCAGGGGACATCTGGAAATGTCTGAAGACACGGTGATTGCCACAACCTCAATCTACAGGTTAGCCACTTCCATAGAGGCTCACCTAAGAGAGTGCTTATAAATAAGTTGTTATAGAGGCAGTGGTATTTTCCGTATCTCCATCAATCTGATTTGAAGACTCCTCAAGTTCTAATCAACACTTTCCTCATAAAGAGAAAGGGTAATGAATGAGGATCTGGTCAGGGATATCAAATGGAGTGGTGGGCAGTGCGAAATTCAGATCAGAAGCCTGGAGGAAGCCTATGTCACATGTCTCTAACCACATTCAGGGCTATGGTTCTGATGACTAACACCAGTTGTCAAGACAGAAAGTGCCCCAGGGTAAGTCAGATGGCTACAGTAGCTTGATAAAAGTATCCTGTAAGAACACCTCCTTGCTTTCCTTCCAATTCTTGGCTTACCAATCAGCCTTCTTATCTTGAACTTAGTCTCTTGAGTTATTAATTCACCCATCAGGTGAGAATGCCTGAGGCAAATGAGCAAGATCTAAGTTGCCAAATATATCTCACACTGCGAATTAATATATACAATGATGGTTAATAAATCAGCTGTTTGTGGGTTTAGTTACTGTGAATGTTGTTAGTACAAGAAAACAAATGAAGATAACATAGAAGATAGATAAAATGATTAATCACAACTTTTCTGCCCAAGTCTGTGATAAGCTACTGAACTGGGGAGAAAATTTTTTAAACCTGCAGACTTACATGAATAGCATTATCTCATTTTATTAGGGAAAAAGCAGTTGCGGTATGTGTATATACAAGGTCTGTCCAGAAGGTATCCAACCATGTAATAAGAAAAATAGAGGTATTTGTTGAAGAAGATACAAGATATAAGAAACACTGTACATAAAACAATGATGTCTCAGTCCCCTTCAAAGTAGGCATCTTGGGACCTCATAGTTCTCACAGTTGCCATCAGCAGCCCCATTGTATTTTCCTTGACCTTCTGAAATCTCTTCATTTTCTAAGGTGATTTTAGTTTTGGGAAAAGCCAGAAGTCACAGGGTGCCAAATCTGGGCTTTAGGGGGCTGAGTCACCTGGGTGATTTGATGTTTCACCAAAAAACAACTCCACACGAAACATGATGCATGAGCAGACCCGTTGTCATGATGAAGCTGTCAATCACCAGCTGCCCACAGCTGTTGCCTTCTGAATTATCCAAAGAGTTTCCGCAGAGGAATGTTCAAGCATAACACAAAATTTGACGCATATTCATTGCTCTACAGGCTCAGTCATTTTGAAAGTGATGGCCACATAGTATACATTCTCACTCAACAGCATCTACCACCCTCACTGACCAGTACAGTGAAGTCATCATTGTTCACATATGCACATTCCAGTCTACTCTCCATGGCTGCCAGGTTACATCAATTTTATACAAACCATTCCCATTATATTAACAATGGCTGGACCTTTTCTGGACAGACCTCTTATTCAATAACTGCTTTTCACTTCCCAGTCACTTAAGTAGTACATCTGCTAACCTAATAGTTTTACATTTTTAACTTTAGAATATAAGTTACAATTTGGCAAAAGCATTTGATGTGTTTTCTCTATGAGCTACACTGGCATATCAATGTATAAAATAATATTCTCAAATATGAATGTGTAGTTTCTGAGTTCTCACACCTAACCTTAGATGCTTTTAGTTTATAAATACAGTTCTAATGGGCTCATTCCAACTTGAGCCTCTAATACAAAGTTCCACATTTGAAATAAGTCATGTCTTAAGTATTTGTGTAAAAATTCTCTATAAGTATTCAAGTATAATACATTAAAAGTCTTCTCATTACTTAGCTATGGAATTTATGTTCCCTTTAAAAACCATATAAATGTTTGGTATGTGTTTGCTTCTACTTTGAAAAATATATATTAAAATCAACATGAAAGGAACTAGATTATTCAGATTTGGATTCATTTAGCTTTATATGTATTTACTATTAACTATAACTGAATATATGAAGGAAATTCATAGTTCCACCCTGGCTTTTTTGGGGACAAAATTCCTGACGTTTCCAAAACATTTGTAGGCATGAATGCCAAGGGGGGAGGCAGGGAATTATGAGTTTCTTTCAAGAAATATTTTTAAATCAAAACAATTAATAAGAGAATAAAGACCCATTCATAAAAAGAGGGAAATGCTGATTGATGACATGAAGACACATAATTATAAAGAAGATTAAATGTTCTTTGTTCCAAAATTGGGTTCATTTCTTGCTGTTTTTTTAAGAATAAATAATGCATCAATGAATTATCATAGGTCATCAAGATATAGCGGAAATTCTCTTTTTTCTTGGAAAGACATGAATTTTTTGCCTAAGGGTAACTACCAGGGCATAATATTAAACCTCTTAGCTGAACATAAAGATTTAGGTACATTATTTTGTGTGTACAATTGTACAGACATATATTTTTATTTTTAATATAAATGTTTGTGGGTATGATGGCCATGGACACACACCACTCAGAGCTCCTTCAGGAGGCATGGAAGCTGGGAACAAGTTGACTGACAAAGGACACACTTTTCCCAGGTGGCTACTAGCCAATGGCTAAACATGGTGGGGTACTAGTTTAATAGGAGGTTCCTTTAATGGAAAATTTTGGCTCAGAAACTCCCCATTTGGCCTGGCTGAAACTTTCTTAGCATTATACTGCAGCTTGAAGATCTTTATACCCAATCCTTTATTTCTTCTCCTTTCATAGGATTGAGACCAGCATCTCAAAGAAGCTTTCCCCACCTACTCCTGTTCCCTCTTCCACTTTGGCTTTCACATCTCCTACTACCATCTTGGCATCTGTTTTTCAAAAGCACTCTGTGAATGTTTAAAAATATTTCAATTAAAGAAATACATATAAATTGTTAAAATCTCAGCAGATACTTGAAATTACTGTGTACTGCCTTATTCCATCACAACCTCTCCTCTTACAAATGTAACCATTTTCAAACATGAATGTAGTGTTTTCTGATTTTGCACCACATTTCGAAATATGTGTGCCACTTAGAACTGCATTCAGGTGCATGCAACAGAAACTTTAAAAAATTATTACTTAACAGAATGAGAGTTTCTTTTCTCCTAAGAGAACAAGAAATCTGGAGTTCAGCAGTGCATGGCTGATAAGACATCTCTATGATATCATCAGATACAAGGACCTACTTTCCATCCCCTCCCCTCCCCCTTTATTAAGTGGCTTTTTGTCAATATTACTCCCCTTTGCTGAAACAAATTTTTCCCTACTGAATCACTCCTATTCGCATACCAACAGAAATAAATGTTCTTTCTCCCATCTAAAAGAGAGATAAAAACCTCTTTTGACCCCACATCTCCCTCCCTATTTCTCCATTTTCTTTTATAGCATAACCCTTTTTACGTTGCAATCCCTCATTTCTCTCCTCCCATTATCTCTTAAATGCATTCCAGTCAGGCTTCTACCCACACCATCTACTGAAACTGCCCTCATCCAGGTCATCCAGGGCCTCCGTGCCATTGTACCCAATGGTCAAGCTCAGGCATCTTGTTATTGGTATCTTCTGTACCAGTTATACCTGACTTTCTTCTTGAAACTTCACTTCCTGGACACATTGCCTTCAGTGTGCTCTACCTCTGGCTACTCCTTCTTAGTCTCCTTTCTCCATCCCTCTAATCCCCAAATGCTGGAGGACCCCAGGGATCAGCACTTCAGCTTCCTCTAGATCTCTATCTATACTCCCTAGGTGGTCTTCAGTAATCTCTTGACTTTAAAACCATCTGCGTGGTTTTCTCCCAAAGTTACCTCTCTAGCCAGATCATTTTCTGAACTATAGATACCTATAATCAACTATTTGAATATCTAATGGGCAATTCAACATTGATGAATTGTCCTAATGTCTCCTCAAAAATGTATTTTCTCTATCTTCCCCTTCTTAGCTAATGTTAAGTCTAGTTGCTCAGAAATTTCTTCTATACCCCACATTTGATCCATCACCAAAATTCAATGGCTCAAAATTTAAAGTATAATCAGAATTTGACTATTTCGAAGCACCTAAACACTCCTATAAGTGAAAGCCAACATTATGGCTCCCCTGAACTAAGGTAACTGCCTTTTTTTTAAAAATTTTATTGTTGTTGTATCACATCCATCCCCTTTTTGCTCCCCTCTGTCCCCCTCCCCACCCACCCATTCTCCCCAAAGTCAATCCCACCTGTTGTCCATATCCATGGTTCCTTGGTAACTGCCTTTTAACTGATCTCCCTAATTTGTTCCCTGAATCTGCTCCTATTACAATAACCAGATTGATCCAATTAAAAAGTAAATCAGATCAAGTTCATCCTCTGCTCAAAATTTTTCAACAGTTTCCCATCATACTTAAGAGTTAAAGGCAAGTCCTTTCAAATGCCTAGAAGGCCTTATATACTAAGGTCTTATTTCCTCTAGTCTCAATCCCAATTACTCTTCTTGCTCATTCTCCTCCAGTCATATTGATTTTGCTGTTCTTCAAACATGCCAAGTATACTTCCATCTGTGGGCCTTTGTACCTGCTATTTCCTCTACCTAGAACCCTCTTCTGCAATTATCTTCTATGGCTTGTTCCTTCATATCTTAATCACATAATATTTCAGTGAGGCCCTTCCTGGTCACCAAATACCAAGCCAATACTGCCCACCGGCCCCTCAATACTTCTTATCTTTCATGCTTTCTTTTTCTCTATCAACTTTCATTTTCTGACATCTCTTAATTTTACTTTTCAATCTTTTTCTTGTCTTCCCTATTAAAACAAGGATATTGGTCATTTTTGTCTGTTTTACTCACTGGTATCCCCAGCACTAAGACTACAATTGGCATATTGTAGGCATTAAATCTATATAAACCTTGAGTTAAATGTGGGTTCATGCATATCTTAGGCCTCTTTCAGATTCAGACTTGGAGAAGGCAGAAAGCAGAAGCTGAAAAGGTACGTCAAGTGGATATGCCCCTTTAATAAGCTTTCTTGTAAGTCCTATCAATGACCTCTGCTTACTTTGACCTTTAGCATCAAAAACAGGTTGAGTACTTTAAATTGGTCATATTGAATATCATGGTCTATTCCTAAGGAAAAATGGATATCAGGGAAGCAACTAGCAATGTCTTCCATATACGCTATCATTGATTTAGTTATTACTTATCAACTTGCTATTTTCATGATACAAGATTTAATTCTCCTATGTATTTTATTATCTTATTAATAATTTTGTTGGTAATAATAGTGATTAATAATAACAATAGCAATTATTATCATTCATTATCCTATATCAGATCAGATATATGATCCATCAGTTCCTCTTCTTCCCTCCTTCCACCCTCCCTAGTAGAACCTTCTGTTCCCTGCCCCAATTCAGACTAGTTGCGCCCTAGACCTAAGGCACAGTTATTATCTAAGATTTCTCTTTACTTTACTATGTAAGATCCTGTTTCCTAGATCCTAAGAATTTCTGTCGCTTTAGGGCAGTACATCATCCAATAACTTCCTGAGAAAAGTACATGACAGTTACATTTTTTTGAGAAAAAACAAGTCTGAAAATGTCCTTTTTTTGAATGACAGTTTAGAAATCTGCATAAAGAATTCTAGGCTAAAAATCGCTTCCCTTCAGAATTTTGAAGGCATCATTCCACAGTCTTCCAACTCCTTGCTACTGATATGTCTGATGCTTATTCCTCTGTATGTGTCTTGGTTTTCCTTTTTACTCTGAAAGCTTTTAGATGTTCTCCTTATCCTTGGTTTTCGAAAATTCACAAAATATGCCTTGATATTTGTCTGTCCTCAATCAAATCAATGATCTTTCAAATTGGAAACAAGCATCTTCCAGTTCTGGGATTCTTTTTCCTTCCCTTCTGTTTCTCCTGTTATTGGTAAAATATTAGATCTTCTGGCCTGAAATTCTAATTTTCTTATTTTCTACCACCTATGTTCACTACAATGTCTTCTTATGATTCTGTTCTGCATTATAGGGATATTTCAACTTTATCTTTCAATTCTTCTATTAATTTTTCTATTAATAATGTCATATTCATAATTCCTAAGAGCTTCTTTCCTTTTTCCTGATTACTGTTTTATTTATTTTTTTGTTTTGTTTTGTTTTTTATAGCATTCCTTCTTGTTTCAAGGATGTAACAGCTACTCTTATTTCTCAGTGGGGATCAATTTAAATTGTTTATTTTATTGTCCCTGATCCTTTTTCTTTTCTGTTTTAGCCTCAACTGATCAATTTCAGACTTACAGATGGAGAACTTCCTTGAAAGTATCATAATCTCTGGTTGTCTGGTTATATTTAGGACTAACATTTTTTAAACTAAATCAGTCTTTGAAAAAGTGACTGGAAGCTTGGTGTGCATCAGTAGGCCTGTTACTTTGGGCTTCACCATAAGGAAATTGATTGGCACATCTACCTTTTCAAAGGGAACTAGCAAGTACATCAATATCTATAGGCTTCACTCTGGAGGAAATAATCTATTTTTTTCAAAGACATGACCTCTAAACAAGTTATACAGAAACATAGGCGTGGTTGCTGGAGTGAGGAAGGAGGTGGAAAGACCTCTATTCCAGATACAGACTCCCACTCAATCCCTTTAGTTTCAGTCTAACCACCTCTCTTCTACTCTGTATTGTGCTTATCTTCAAGTCCAGAAACCCTCCAGTTTGGTGTTTCCAGAAAATATTTATCCATATCACTTGTTTTTTATACAAACTGTCTCTGGTTTTCATGTTCTTTTCTATATCCTACTGCCAGGCTAATCTCTACACTATACTCTCACTCTCTTTTTACTCACTGTCATATAACTTAGCACTCATTAACATGCTAGTGATTCCATGTGTTTGTTTTCTGAGACTAGATACACTGGGGACTCAACTCATACCTTACACTTCCTTAGTACTTCCCACAACAACAGCAGTCAATGAAGTCTGTGTGATCAGTTTCACGTAAATAATATACAACTGCTAATAGTTATAATTTTAAAACCACATTTGTCAATTATTATTTTAGAAGGGAATCAAATGGATTTTCACACAATTTGATGAAAGAAAGGATCAGGTAATGATGCTATCCATTCTATAACTTAGAAGGTTATGATAAAATGTTTCATAAGGTCACAATTAATCTGTGACAGGCTTGGACAATAATTTATATTTTTACATAACCTTTTAAGTAATTCATTACAAGAATTAAACAAGGAAACCATTTTTTCCTGGCATTTTAAACTTGTACCTGGAAATTAAAATTGTTATAAAAAGGAAATTAGAGTATAACTAACTATATTACGCACTTTTATGGTTAAATATGTATATGTATATATTCAAATAATTTAATATACAATCAATATAGATGAAGTTATATTTATATTAATGACAATATTGCTTTTAACTAATCTGTAGATATGTGTGTGACTTAAAGTGATATAAATTTAATAGTGTCTTAATGCTGAAACTATTATTCCCTAAGAATAGTTTGCTAAATGGCTTAAAAAACTCAATGGTTTAGAAAATTATTAAACATTTTCTCATAATGAAATAATTTAAGGAGACTAAAAAACACTGAGAAATATATTGATTACTAGTAAAAGTAAACTCTAAATTACACCTCACTCTTCTAAACTAGGAATAGGCATAATCTAAAAAACTAACCTCAAAAGATAATTTTGATTCAAAACATATGTATAGGTAAATCTTTTTTTTAAATATTTTATTTATTATTTCCAGAGAGAGGGAAAGGGAGCGAGGTAGAGAGAGAGACATCAATGTGTGGTTGCCTTTCACCTGCCTCCAGCTAAGGACCTGGCTGGAGACCTGGCTTGCAACCTGGTTATGTGCCCTGGCTGGGAATCGAACCAGCGACTTTTGGGTTCGCAGGCCGGCGCCTTATGTATAGGTAAATCTTAAATGTTCTGAATTCATAAGTGGAGAGAATTATTTTTTAAGTATATAATTTATAGGTCATCATGACAACCTATAAAATTCATTATTCAATAGAGAGAAAAATCGAAGTTCATACTAAATTCTGAAATTCCTTATGCTTTTTCAGTTGTCTTCCTGATTTCTCAACCACTGACTTTCTGGAGAAATAAAGATCCCTTGAGAAGACAACAACAATCCCTGGCTGGTGTGGTTCAGTGGGTTGAGCGGCAGAGTGCGAACCAAAGAATCACTGATGTAATTCCCAGTCAGGGTACATGCCAGGGTTGTAGGCCAGGTCCCCAGGTGGGGGTGCTTGAAAGGCAATCACACATTGATATTTCTCTTCCTCTCTTTCCCTTCCCCTTTCTCTAAAAATAAGTAAATAAGCCCTTTAAAAAGAAAAAGAAGAAGATGATAATACAAATTCCATAAATTCTAAATTTGACATGGTTGCGGGTCGGGGAGTTGGGGGTTTGGGAGGATGGGGGATGGGGGGATTAAAAGATATAAGTTACTTGAGGAGGTATCACTGTCAAAGACTGAAGTTCAACTAAGTTAGCACCAATCCTGAGAAACTTTTTGCAGTCCATTTCTAAAGGTTAGACAACATATATTATGGTCAATTGGTACCATTTTGTGGCTAAATACATGGGGGAAATTACTAGTAGAAACTTAGGCACATGTTATCGTTAGAGCCACCATACTGAGTGATGCACAAAAGGGACCCTAAGAAAGCTTGTGGAAGTAGTTTACTTGTTTTGCAATTAAGAAGGGTTAAGAAGATCCTTCTAAACATTTAGCTTACGCACCTGATTTTTAATTTATTGTGGCATTAGAGATCTTTGAGAAAAGACATATACACGTATTTTTAGAAGACCTAGCTAATGGTCCTCTCTAGAAACAGGAAGTGGATGGATCATGTTAAGTGGTATTTCAAAGTCCCTAAAGATGTGGAGACTAAACTGGACCTGTGGGCAGGGTGGAGGTGAAGTTAGTTTGTTAAAATATATCATATCAAGAATGTGCTGGTAGTAAAAGATCTATTTTAGGAATATCTTATCAATCATAGCAATAAAGCACAAAATATGACAGAACATAAAAAAATATAAGTACCATTGGAAATTAAAAGCAGACTCATTTGTATAACAGCCTAAGAAAACAATGGTATTGTCAGGTCACTGTTAATTACAAAAGTGATTTTGTATATATTTTATCATGCAAATTCTTTTTCTGAGTTGAATTAATTTACTAGTGAGGGACATCCCTCTCCTTGCTCCCCCACAAATACATACATATAAACTTGCTTATTAAATTAAAATGCAATAAAGTCTACTTAAAAAGGATTGCTTTTTGGGATGCTCCACTGCATATTTTAAGATACCTGACATGTTCCAACTTACCCTGTGCGGTGGTAAGGGTGGAGACCATGAGACACACCTCATACTATAGGTGGTAGGCATGCCCTCCAGTCAAATAATTTTGTGCCTGCTTTTAAGGTGAGTAATGGTATTGAGAAGTACAATTTGAGTTGTACTAACTTTAAAACTTTTTACAGCAACTATGTATTCAAGTTTTAAAGTCTGATTAAAACTTTTATGAACACAAATTAGGGATTTTTAAATAGTATCCTAAGTTGAATTTAAGAAGTATTGTGGTTGTTAAAATATTAATTAAGTCTTGTAAATAGTCTCTGGAAAGTAATAATTTAGGAGACTTGAGGAGCGAACTAAATTGTTACCTTCATGAATAAAGGTAGATGAGTTTAAAGAAAAAACAAGGAAAACAAGAGTCCACTAAATGACAGACTTAAAATAAATCATGTTGTAAACACATAAGAATTTAAATTGACACAGGATATTAAATTCCACAAAACAGTTATAATTATTAGCAGGATTGATATAACTTCAATTACATGCATGAGTAGAATATGACTAACGATTCTTTTTGTCACAAGTAAGTAAATTTTTCTAAGCAAATAGTATCTTTAAGTCTATCAGCAAAGTTAAGGTATTTGTCCATTGTGATCACCAAACACTAATTATTATGATTATGATTATATCATTCAACAAATATCCCAATGTCTAGGCCTGAGTAGTGCTGTGCCACAGAAATGTCTGTGTTGGAAATGTTCTGTACTTAGACTGTCCATGTTACTAACATGTGACTACTGAACACTTAAAATCTGGGTAGTAAAACTGAAGAACTGAATTTTTAATTTTGGTTAATTTTATTTAATTTATGTTTATATTTAAACAGCTACAGGTGACTAGTGGCTACCACACTAAACAGCACAACATAGAAGCTTCAAAGAGTAATAACAAATATCTTATTATGCTAGGTCTAATTCTAGTCTGTTTGCTCATTTTCATAAGCAGGGCATTCGCAAATGTTTGAGTGGTATGCCAAAAAACCTTTTTGTCCTATTCAAAAATAGGATTAAATCTACACTAGTAAATATCTAGTGCAACATTCAGACAATTTCATACAAAAAATATCATCTGAAAACATTTTTATTAGTGCTTATAGTGTGTCAGTACAACTATACTGATTAATGAGGTAGCCCAGTGGCCTATGTCAGTGTATCTAATGTTAGTTCTAGAATGATTAGAATTCAAACTATGAAATATCCACTCCTAAAAAGTTTTGTCCATTACCTATCACAACACAAGAATACCAATTACCACATAGTTTTCAGCTCCATTGGTTAAACACTGCAAAAGCATGTCAAGCTATTTTACCTGACAGACATATTTGTTCTTCCATTTGCTCAGCACACACTGACTGCTTTGCATCAGCTCCTGAAGGAAACAGAAA
Source organism: Noctilio leporinus (assembly GCA_004026585.1). NCBI lineage: Eukaryota > Metazoa > Chordata > Mammalia > Chiroptera > Noctilionidae > Noctilio > Noctilio leporinus. Next base: position 130,049 of record PVIW01004243.1, read on the forward strand.
AAGAGAGAGTGCAGTTGACTATACACATTGTCGTTATCAGTTAAAGTGCCTCTGATTTGCAAGTAAAAAAAAAGAAAAAGAAAAAAAGAAGAGATCAGCAAGCCACACAAAGATGCAACTGTTTTGAAACTCCTCAGTGGACAAAAGCAAAGCTATCATCACCAGGAGAGTTGATCCTTTATGAAAATTAAAGCTGCTGAAAGATGTTTTAAAACAGATTTGTTTGTTGCCATTTTTGAAACTTTTGGAAAGATACCTCTAACTCCTTAAGTGAGTCTCGAAGTTTTTCTGGGCGTCTGTTTTTGAGAGTCCACAGATAATCTCGTGCTGGCAAATAAAACATGTACTACAGTTAGTTAAACATGACTTAAAAAGGAAATGTGACTTAGCAATGTGCCTACGGAAGATTAAAATAAAACACCTCCTTAATTAAGAGGAAGTGGGCTTCATTTCCATCATCAAATGACAACCTTTTGAAAGACTTTGTCATAGGAACAGAATTTTTACCACAAAACAATCTCCATGATCATAATTTTATGATGACAACCAACAAGGCTCAGGGAATCCCTGGGAAAGTTTCCTAGGCTTGTGAACCTAGTACTTAAAGGTAAATGATCCACTCTATAATAAAAAATAACGTTTTCATAAAAATAATTAAATATTCAATCCAAAAAAATTTCCAAATTCCACAAGTAGCCTGAAAATTCCTAATGAGTAAATAAATATAATGAAAAGTAAAATACACACACACACAAAATGATACATAGGAACATAAATTTTAAATTAAGTAATACAGTATCACATAGTAAGACTAAGGAAAAAATTTAGGAAAATTCAACTTTTAACAAATTATGCACTAATAGTGATCTTTTTCTTATGTAAAATAATACTCTAAAATCCATGCCACAATTCAATGATAAAACTTTATTGGGTTTTAAATACATTTAATTAAAGATAAAATTACTTAGAATTTCAATGTTGGCCTAAGTCAATCTAAAATAAGTTTTGTTTAAAAATTAATAAAATGTTAAATTGATTATAATAATATCTACTTCATTACAAAAATGAATTAATCTTTGAATTCACCTAAATAACTTAAATAAGAGTTCTATGTATGTGTGTGTTCTGTGTGTATACATATAATATAGAGTATTGATATACAAATAAAATTTTTGAGTAAAATGCTATCTTATTTCAGCAAATTAATTTTAAAACATAACTTATGATGCATAGAGCATATGAGCAAAATTTAAAACCTATGTTACAGCTACTAATACAGTAATTTTAAAAATGAAATGTCAGCTTGACCACTTAAAACAAGAGAACAAGTAAAATTTTCAGCTCAACCTATATTCCAAACAAAATGTTAAACTGTATTTAAGCCATTAAAACCATTGTAGTGATATTATATTAACATATTTATATATTTTAGAACTAAAGAATAGAGAATTAAATACTAATACTGATCATTACAAATCTTATTTTCTAAAAATATGTAAAACAATGATTTAAGCATAGGACAAATAATAAAATGTTAGAATTTAAGCATGATACACTTAAATATATTAAATTATATAAATATTCATTAAGAAAGTTTATATTTACATAAGCATATAAAAACTGGATATGAGATTTCAGTCTAAATTGGTCTAAATTAGAAATGCCTAACAAATACAATTCTTACTCATATGCTTATATATCTAAAAAATGGGAATTTATAATTATGAGAAATTTAGAAGGAATAACATTTCCTATTAGTGTAGAAAGCTTAAAATATTTTTTAAAACTAAATATTTAGGGATATTAAAATTCTAGTTTTAAAATAATTCTGTGAGATATATAAAGTAAGCTTACATTCTGCTAGCTTCTGCTTTTCTTCTAAGTTACCATGTTCTGTTGCTAATATTGTAGTAGAGATTTTGAAAGAAGAAAAAAAAGTACAAATTACTTTTATATGCACATATATAACATTATTGTTCATATCATTGATATTAGTAAATTATGCTACAGTTTTTAAAAAGCAATTGAAAAAATGCCATAATTGGGATGTTTCTATTTCATAGAGATATTTCCTAAATTTGCAGTGAAAGGCTTATTTAGCACAACAGGTGGGTCAATATCCTGAGCTTGCAATTTCATCAGATATGGAAGGAAACTGCAACGGAGCCCAGAACAGAAGCTGTTTCAGTCTGTCATCGGAACCATGAAGTCTGCCTATGAACTACCAAGCTAAGCACACAAGATGTCCACATAAGCCCCACTTCAACAGACACTAAAACAGGAAGTAACTCTAGCTAGAAAGACCTTTTGGCCCATCAAAAACTTATGGGATTAACAGGATTAATCAGATAAAGAAAATTGATCATTCACTCAGAAATGCCTATTTCAGATACCAGGTGAGGACCGGCAGGCCAGCACCAGTGGAACCCACGCATTAACAATGCCCTCTACTGGGACGTTGATAAATAAATGTTAATAGACTGTCCAGTTATCAGTCTGATCAGCAGTAAAATGAAAATTTTTATGTTCTTCTCCAGCTTTATCAATATTGCTTTATTTTATATAGAATAAGTATCAACCATTTTTCTAAAGAACCGAAGTGCCTTTTCTTAAGCCTATAATTTATTAATGGTCAGTATTATATAGTTTAGAATATTTAATTTATGACAATTAGCTAAGCAGAACAGATACTTTACCTGGTTGATCATTCTTGTCATAATATTGATATATCCCAATATCTTTATCTACAGAAAGGAAGAAATAACATTAGATTATGGTAAAAAGTTCTGGACAATAAGAAGCCAAACCAGATTACATGGAAGGGTGGGAGTACAGGTAGGGAAGAAGGACAAAAACATATCTTTATGTTACTAGAAATAAAACAGTATAAAAATATCTAGACATGGATCCATGCATTAGAGGGATACTGGAAAGTTTATCAATCGAATTAGGAAAGATTTGCACAAACCTAGAATGGCATGAGGAAAGGAACAGGAAAGAACTGAAATCAAGAAAGACTACATTTTCTCTCACACTTCCTCTGATATTTTTCACAGGGTGCTACCAAAAAGAAATTGCCACTAAGCAATGCCAAATGAAATCAGTGGGTGGAAGAAAATGCCCTAACTGTTCAATTCTGAGCTGTGGCTTTATTTCTATTTAGCTCAAGTCTGGGTAGGGTGTTTGGTGGGGAATCTGTTGGAAAGAAAGAGCGGATTAGAGTAAGGTATGGATAAATTATCTGAAGCTGTTTAGACTAAGAAAACCTTTCAACCCCATTCAAAGTTGGATGCTCTGCCTGGCCTAAAAAAGAAGTTTAGGATTCCTAAACATGGAGAGTGATTTAATCAAGGGATCTGTTCTTACAATTTAATTATAGGGTAACAAAATAACAGTGTCCATTTTTTTCCTATCTGTGAATAGTAAGTTTTTTGTTTTTGTTTTTATTTTTTCAAAGTAACATTTGTTTCCTTCGATGAAGAGTTAAGTAACTCGTTACTAACAAAAGAATAGAACTGCTAAGTGGAAGCAGTGCAGGCTGCCCCCTAGTGACTTGACTGCTCCAAACTCAAACTAAATGATGAAACTTCAAAAAAATGTATTACAGCTAAAATAACTTTTAAAATAGTATTCAAAAATAATTATGTATGCTTACTGAAGCTCTACTTTATTTATTATGCTATGAACTGCAAGTACACTTATAAAGAATGCATTTTATTTCTATTAACCTAAAAATACCTAATAAGCAGTGATTGGGAAAGTAGGGATCCTAAGGTACTGCTAATATTTCATTTCTACTTGGGTGATAATTTTACCAGTGTGTTCACTTTTAACAGTTCAAACCATACACTTATAATTTTTATGCTTTTCAATACATGTTATACTTTTATAATACCCCCATTATTTCATGCATCCAAATATTTAAAACTCTGTATTAACACTATGAAGAATATAAGAGGCCCTGAATTTTATGCACACCAAGAGTGGGGTGTCAAAATCCAAGCAGGATAAGGAGGGTATCCACATAAGGAGACATTTCATGTGGGGTGTCAGAGCCTAAGCGGGATGAGAAAGGCAGACATGCAGAAAGTTGGCCACGTCATGGTGTGTTAGAACCCTAGCAGGGTGAGAAGGATTTTCACATGAGACAGTGGTCTAGTGTGGGGTGTTACAAGCTGAACAAAGTAAGGAAAACATCCACTTATGGGGGCAGCCCAACATGGTGTGTCAGAATCCATGTGCGGTAAGGGCATCCATTCAGCAGAAGGGGTGGCCATAGAGACAGGAGACTGATGGCATGCAATGTGGTTGATTAGGTAATTAAATAAAGATATGGAAGCCCCAGCTCTCCTACTGTCTACAAAAAGAGCACAAATACAGAAAAGGAGAAAATCAGAATTGAAGGTACCAATGTGAATTCATGTTTTGTTTTGTTTCTTAATCTTTGCCAGAGGACATGTTTATTGATTTTAGAGAGAAAGGAAGGTGAGGAGGAAAGGAGGGAGGGAGAGAAACATCTATCAGTTGCCTCCCACACATACCCTAACAGGAATCAAAACCAAAACCTAGGTTATGTACCCAGACCAGGAATCAAACCTGCAACCTTTTGGTGTATGGGACAACACTCCAACCAAGCCATCCAGCCAGAGTTGAATTCAGGTTTTCAATATAAAAAGAAGATACAAAGCCCTGGCTGGTGGCACAGAGGATAGGCACTGGCCTGCAACCCCAAAGGTCACTGGTTCAATTCCCAGCCAGGGTACATAACCAGGTTGCAAGCCAAGTCTCCAGCCAGGTCCTAAGCTAGAGGCAGGTGAAAGGCAGCCATACATTGATTCTCTCCCTCTCTGCCTCTCTCCCTTCCCCTCTCTTTAAAAATAAACATATTTTTAAAAGATGCAGAAATAAATGTGGAAAAATATGAGTGTATAAATACATATATACATACATACATACATACATACATACATACATGTATTTGTTAAGCTCTGCCCTATAAGAAGGTCTGGGAGCAAAGAACACACATAAAGCACACCTTGGCATTGTTTGAACATACTTCTACTATTACTTCTCCCTCTCCCCACAAAAAAAATGCAAAGCATATGAATATAATTAATTATATGTCTTAGCTGTATGTTTGAAATATTATTTTAGTATCAAATAGAAATGCCTTTACCATTATCTACCCTGAAAATACTTATGAATATAAATCAGTTATTATGAAAAATTCCAGCCAAAGTGATTGAATAAGTATGTATCTTAAGAAGAAACAAATAATAGGCTAATTAAGATTAATTTCAACAACAGAAAATCTAACTCAAGCTGAAAAATAAGTTAATCAGAGTAATTAAAAGAAATTATTTTTCATTAGCCAATTTTTCATTAAGTAAAAAGAAAATAATGTGACTCCAGCTACAAAATCTAGGCTCTAACCTTTGTTAGTATTTATTTATAATGTTGTAACTTGTATTTGAAAAATATTGAAATTAATCCAGAGCTCATTTACCCGCAATGTGTAAGGTATTCTTCAAAGACCACAGGTGCAGTTCAGTCAGGCAGAATGACATCTGATGGCAGAAGGAATCTCTGCCCTGTTTAAAATAATTAAAAAGATGTGCCAATTAATTATCCCCTATTGCCAATAAAACCAAGATCCTTTAGAAGTAACAGAAGCATTTGCCACTACTAACATTTGATATAGTTCATTAGAATAAACATTTTAATGTACCCTTGGTTAGCCATCCAGGAATAAACTCTAGAAAAAGGAAAAATACACTTTTTTCCCCTAGGTTTACTATTGTCATCATATTGAGAAAGTGATAAGAATATATATTTGAGTTTTCAATGACATGTTTGGTTTTTAAGAGTCAATGTATTGTTGCCTTTCACCTGCCTCCAGCTAAGGACCTGGCTGGAAACCTGGCTTGCAACCTGGTTATGTGCCCTGACTGGGAATTGAACCAGCGACCTTTGAGTTCACAGGCCAGCACCTATCCACCGAGCCACCAGCCAGGTGGGTCTATTTTTAATTACAAAGTAAATCTTTACAATCTCTCACAAACAGGCTAATTAAAATAAAGTTTTCAAGGTAAATGGCATACATATAGTTACTATTAAAAGAAAAACATTTATTTAGAAGTACACTGTCTGAAACCACATTAGCGTTCAGATTAGTTTGTTATTTTACTCTAATTGCATTAAAAAACAGAAAACATAAAATAAAATTAATAATAATAACAAAAGTGCATATCCTGTATTTCCTTCCAGTTTTACTAGCAAGGATTAGTGATGGATATTATTGATACTTTTCTTTAAATTATGGAAAACCTAATCAATTGGTTCTCCAGTGGAGGAGGACTACTGTGAATCACAAAAAAGAAAATATTTCACAAATACTTAAAAGAAATTTATATAACTTTCAAATATCTGCTCAGAAATATATGTAGTACTATAGTCTATACTTTACTATATATTAGAAATACATACAGTAAACTACCAACATGTTCTTTTTTAGAGACCACAAAAAAATTGTTCTTTACAATAAGCTTCTAAATAACAAAAGAAGCTTAAAACTATTTTAAGACATCTTTTGGATAAAGAAATAAGGCCTCAGCTTCTTTAACATAAGTGACTGAAAATATTTTCCATACTATTCATATATCCAAGTGTTGGAAACAGCTTAATGTCCATCAGTGGATGAATGCATCAAAAAACTGTAGTACACTACACAATGGAATACTACACAGCAGAAAGAAAGAAGGAACTCCAATTTTTCATGACAGCATGGATGGAACTGGGGAGTATTATGCTTAATGAAATAAGCCAGTCAATGAAAGATAAATACCATATGATCCATCTAATACAGGAGACTAATGAACAAAACAAATAAACAAGCAAAACAGAACCAGAGGCATGGAAACATGGAAAAGACTTTCAGTGTGCAGAGGGGAGGGAGGAAGGGAAGGAAGAGCAAAGAAGGGGAACATTTTAGTCAAGGAACAAGTATAAATGACCCATGGACAATGGACAACATGGGGATTGACTGGGAAAGGGGATAGGGAGGGTGGGACAGGGGAGAACAGTGGGGAAAAGTGGGATAAATGTAAGACAACAATAAATTAACTTTAAACAAAGAAGTATATATAGGATTCTACCAATTCAATAATGAAGATAACAACAGATAATACTAAGTAACTATCTCATGACAAACATCATTCTATATATTTGATATGTATTAACTCATTTAATTCTCATAGCTACTCTTTAAATTAGTGCCATAATTACTTCTATATTGAGGAAACAAAGCTCAGGTAGGTCACATAGACAGTTAGGTGGTGGAGGCAGGCTTTGAATCTAAGCAGACTGGCTCCAGAGTCTGAGCTCGCAACCACAGTGCTCTCTTCTATTCGGCTCTGCAGAGGTATGGAAGGAAGCGTATGCAGTTTTTTGAGTAAAAGGAAATCATGTCCCAGTGGTGGTGATAGATCAAGATGCATGATGAAAAGTGATATACAAATTAAGTGAAAAGGGTAGAAAGAAGGAGGCTATAACAGTAATAGTATATTCTGAGTTGACCTGAATTCACTCTTTTCCTTATACTGAAGTGCCCTAAAAGTTAGAAATAAAACAAAGGATCAATCTTTCGATCCCTCGAACTACCTTACTCTATGCTACTGTACGTAAGTAGGGGGTAAGAGAGCTAGTGGAATATATTACTATAAAGGAGGACACAGCAGAAAACAAAGACAAAGAGGTGTTAAACAAATTACAAGTTTTTCAATTCAACTCAGTTTTACTTTTCAGAGTTGTTACCTATGACTCCAGTGAGGTTGCCATGATTCAAAATACCTATAGAGCTATGTTCTTAGGAAATGCTTTCATTAGTTTTGAGGCTCATTTCAGAATTATTATGTTATAGTTACACTTAAACTAAAATATTTCCTATATGAGAATATGTAAACTGCACCATTTTCATTGGGATCAGTGAGGTCTGTTTATATAAATAATCAGTTAAGTTAATATTTATTTTTGCATTTATTATGCTTGATATGTAGGTTCTTGTCTCCTAAGTGGCTGATTTCTTATTCTATTCAATGATTTCTTGGCTTACTAGCTTGGACAAATTACTTAATTTCTCTGTTTCTAAGTTCCCCCAGCTATAATATGGTATAATGAAGTGCCTACCTCAGGACTGTATTAAGGATACCATTATTCCATTTACCTTATGGTTGTCATTGTTGTTTTTTTTTTTTGTTTTTTTTATATTATTAGTACTATTTTTTTTTTTAAATTTTATTGTTGTTGTATTACATCCATCCCCTTTTTGCTCCCCTCTATCCCCCACCCACCCTCCCATTCCCCCCAAAGTCAATCCCACCTGTTGTCCATGTCCATGGTTCCTTTATACTAGGTTCTTGTCTAAGCTGCTCCCCATCTTTGCCTCTACCTATCCCTCCCCCCTACCCCGTTCCCCTGACCACTGAAGGCCTATGCCTTGTATTCATATACTTGATTCTGTGTTGGTTGTTGTTAGTTTTGTTCATTATTGTCCCGTAAGAGGTGAGATCATATGATATTTGTCCTTCACTGACTGGCTTATTTCACTAAGCATAATACTCTCCAGTTCCATCCATGTTGTTGCAAAGGGTACAAGTTCCTTCTTTCTTTCTGCTACATAGAATTCCATTGTGT
>PVIW01004244.1:0-16018 GCA_004026585.1 Noctilio leporinus
TTCTGACAGGTGTGAGGTGGTATCTTAATGCAGTTTTAATTTGCATCTCTCTGATGACTAGCGATGTTGAGCATTCTTTCATATGCCTCTGGGCCCTTTGTATATCTTCCTCAGTGAGTTGTCTGTTCAGGTCCTTTGCCCATTTTTTAATTGGGCTGTCTGTCTCCCTGGTGTTGAGTCGCATTAGTTCTTTGTATGTGAGATGGTTTCTTATTGTGATTTTAATTTGCATTTCTCTGATGATTAGTGACGTTAAGAATCTTTTCATATGTTTATTGACCATCTCTCTTTGGATAAGTATCTCAGGTCCTTTGCCCATTTTTAACTGAGTTGTGTTTTGGTGTTGAGTTTTGTAAGTTTTTTTTAGAGGGTAATTTTAATATTAAAAGACCTTAAAGTCTAATAATTCCTGATAAGATTTCTTTCTTTTAATGTCAGGTCCTAGCTGAATTCTGAGCCTACCTCTTAGGCTTAAGATTAAAATTTGTGCAACAGCAACTGTTGAAAGTTGAGAAAAGAAATGAAGAATTTACAGCGTTCTGCCTACCCTAATATAATGTCCTGCATAAAGAAAGTATTTTTTGGAAACCTATTTTGAAAGAGTCAGAGATTCTCAGTGAATGCTTGCCTTGGGATATTGAGTGATTCAAAGATTTGTTTTAGAAATTGACTTGTATAATTTTATATATGCAGAACAGACTTTATTATCACTGCCAGTCATGATGGACATATTAAGTTCTGGAAAAAAGTAGAAGAGGGAATTGAATTTGTTAAACATTTTCGCAGTCACCTGGGTAAGATTTTTCACAATTAAAAAAAATTTTTTTTTGCTCTTTTAAACTGTTCTAAAGTTCTTTTAAACTGGTTTTTTTTTTTTCCCTTTGAATCATGTGCTATTATTTCACTGATATTTGATATTTTAATTTCATTTACTTAAATAGGAGTTATTGAGAGTATTGCAGTTAGCTCTGAGGGAGCACTGTTCTGTTCTGTGGGTGACGATAAAGCGATGAAGGTGTTTGATGTAGTGAACTTTGATATGATCAATATGCTGAAGCTTGGGTAAGTTTTTAAAATTATGTATTTTTTAACTTAGTGAAATAAACTTTAAACTAAACAGAATGTGTTACTATTCCAATAAAAAAATGTACTTGGATTTCTCTCGGGAAATAGTGAAGCTTTGTGATGATGCTATTTAGAGGCTTCTGCTTTGGGTTTTGTCATTAATCACTGAACAAATTCCCAAATAACATCCTAGCAAGAAATCATTTTAGCCATTTAACACTACTTAATAAAAGGATCCATAATGTCTAATTTACTGAATTAGCTTTCTTGTGCATATTTGAGTAATAATATTGTGTTCTTATAAAGTTTATGCACATTTTTGGAATTGAAGTTACTTGTTGGTGATTTTAAACTTTAAAGTTGTGGGGTTTTTTTAAGGATTTTATTCCTTTTTTTTTTAAAAGATTTTATTTATTATTTTCAGAGAGAGGGGAAGAGAGAGAGGGAGAGAGACATCAATGTATGGTTGCTTTTCACCTGCCTTAAGCTACAGATCTGGCTGGAGACCCGGCTTACAACCTGGTTATGTGGCCTGACTGGGAATCAAACCAGTGACCTTTGGGTTCGCAGCCTGGTGCCTATCCACTGAGTCACCAGCCAGGGCACATTACCTATTAAAAAAAAAAATTACTCATAAATATTGAACATTTGCTACATTTGAGGATATTGGAAGAGTGTTGTTTTTAGACTTTGGTAGAAATTCTAAAAGAAGAAATGCAAAAATGTTTGGAGTATCGACACCATCATTAGAAAACCTGTGTAACTTTTCAGACCAATTACTTTGGAGGGGACAACACTCATTTGAGTGCATAAGTTTGGTATGTTGATTAAATCTGTCCCAGTCATTTTATACACTGGTAATGAGGTAGCATGTTCCAAGCTTATGTTTTAACATCAAGTTACTTAGAGTAAAAGCATGATTTTCTTTTGAGCAGGTCATAACTAAAATATTTTGATCTCTAATATTTCAAGAATGGGTTTGTAACATATACTGTTATGTTCTAACCTATTTAAGAGTAAGTTGTATGTAGCCTGAGACATAGAGATCCAAAACGCAATGCCCCAGACTATCTTAGGTCCTAAGTCTAACTTATCCAAGAGAAATAAATGGTCTTTCATTTTTATTTTATTTATTTATTTATTTTTCAATGTATGGTTGCTTTTCACCTGCCTCCAGCCACAGACCTGACTGGAGACCTGGTTTGCAACCTGGTTATGTGCCCTGGCTGGGGAATCGAACCTGCAACCTTTGGGTTTGCAGGCCGGCGCCTTATCCACTGTGCTACCAGCCAGGGCCAATGGTCTTTTATACTCCATTCTCTTCTTAAAGTTTGATAGATCCTCAGAAGTGATTGTCAATTGCACAGAAAGAGAAAAATTAGTACCTGTTCTTAGTTTTTTCTCCCCATTCCATATCTGTCTCTGTCTCTCTTCTTTTTTAAATCTCACCCGAGGACATTTTTTGTTGTTGTTGCCTTAGAGAGGAAAGGAGTGAGAGAGACATCGATGTGAAAGAAACATCAGTTGGTTGCCTTCATGTATATGCCCCAACCAGGAATTAAACTGGCAATCTCTCTGTTCTGATCCAATGCTGCAACCAGCTTAGCCACCCCAGCCAGGGCTTTCTCTGCCTCTTTTGAGCAAAAAATCCAAAACTAGCTAGATCACTGGTCACTTAGCCAGGACATTTTTTGGTGGTGAGTGGAGGAAGGAATGCTTTCTTGTATTGATCTCTTTTCCTCTCAATTCTTTATTATTTCAGCTACTTTCCTGGACAGTGTGAGTGGATCTATTGCCCAGGGGATGCTATATCATCAGTTGCTGCTTCTGAGAAGAGTACAGGAAAAATTTTTATTTATGATGGTCGAGGAGATAACCAGCCACTTCATGTGTTTGACAAACTCCATACGTCACCTCTTACTCAGATACGGCTAAACCCAGTTTACAAAGCAGTAGTGTCTTCTGACAAATCTGGAATGATTGAATACTGGACTGGGCCTCCTCATGAATATAAATTCCCCAAAAATGTGAACTGGGAATATAAAACTGACACAGATTTATATGAATTTGCCAAGTGCAAGGCGTATCCAACCAGCATATGTTTTTCACCCGATGGGAAGAAAATAGCTACAATTGGTTCTGATAGAAAAGTTAGGATTTTCAGGTTTTTAACTGGAAAACTGATGAGAGTCTTTGATGAATCACTGAGTGTAAGTGCAAATTAATCATATTTTAGTTTTCTGAAAATGTCTTTGTTTTGTGCTATATCTTTAAAAGGTGTTTTTTCTGGATACATTCATATTGAGTTTATTTTCTCTGAGCATATTAAAGGTAATATTCAGTTGTCTGCTAGCTTGCATTGTTGCTCATTTAAAAAAAATGTATCTTCATGAATGGCACCCATATCCATTACTTGCACATGCCAGAAACCTAAGTCATCTGTTTTCTTACCCCTCTATTTATCATGAGTCCATGAGTCCTGACAATTTTACTTTCTAAATATACTTTAAATCCATCCATTTTCTTTCAGCACACCTGTCACTACCCTAGTTCATGATCTTTTTCCTGGTTTATTACTTGGCCTGCTGCTAGTATCTGTTTTGGCCTCTTCCTAATCTGTTATCTTTGCTAGATCCAGAGTAATCTGCTAAAAGTACATACCTGATCATGTCATCCTCGGAACCTTTCAGTGACTTCCTGTTGTTCTTAGGATCATGACCAAAGTAATGGCTTGCCATATCTGGTCCCTGCCTACCATTGCAGCCCAGTATAAACCACCTTCTCTCTACCTCTTACCTAGCTAGCCATTTAGGCCTGGCTTCAGTTTCTTGAACATTCTGTTCCTTCTGCCTGGCGTGCCACTTCTTCCATTACCTGTTGATCTTATCCTTCAAATCTCAGATAAAGGGTCACTTCCTCTGGGAAGTATTCACTGTTCATCCAATCTAGGACATTTTTTAATGTGATTATATATATCACACAGTTTATTTTCTTTTAAAGCTTTTTTGTTATGGTCTTACTTGATTAATGTGTATCAAACCCAGTAGACTGAACTCTGTAATCTGTGATCCTGTGTTTTGGATCATGCTTGTATCTCTTGCACAAATAGCACCTGACTCATAATTACTGCTCAACAATTTGTTAAAGCATATTGTTGTAAAATAAGTGTTTGTCCACGCAAAGTTAATTAGTTCTTGTGGAAACTTAGGTCTTGTCAGCTTTTTGTCAAGTGGTTCTCTTAACTGCTAAAGGTAGATTGAATCCTCTTAAGAGCATGGATTGAACCTTTGTAGCAGTAATGTTTACTGTGTAACAGTGTTGATTCCAGTCTTGGTAGTGATTGATTTACATTATATTCCATGAATTAAGCTCTTCAAGAATTCTGTCACTCTTACTAGTGACATTCTTGTTTGGTAGCAAGTGGTATTAAGTTAGGTGAGTATCTACTTGAAGTAATATGAATCCAGACAAATGTGAAGTTCTTTGCTAGTCAGATCATCCTAATGAATCATTTTCTTATTGGAAGGAGATAGTTTTCCACAATACTTGTAAGAAAATGAGAAACTACCCTGGCTGGGTTGGCTCCGTTGGAGTATCATCCTGTGTATGAAAAGGTTGTGGTTTGATTCCTGGTCAGGGTGCCTATATTAGGTTGTGGGTTCGATCCCCAGTTATGGCATATATGGGGGGCAACTGACTGATAGATTTCTCTCTTATCAGTGTTTCTCTACTCCTTCCCTTTTCCTCCTAAAAACATACAATCGTGTAAGGACTTAAGAAAAATAACAGAAAGAAGGAAAGAGAGAAACATTTGTGATACTGTTTTTTTACATGGTGGCCATTAATTTAAGTATAATTTAAGAGGTCTACCAATTTGCAGCTCTTCTAAGATTCCTTAGGACAAGAAATATTAAATCCTAGCCTCTGGATATAAATCTTAACATACATTTTCTGAGCTGTTCAATCCACTATTTCTTCAATGTTGTCTTCAACATTTATTGAAGTGATAGGGCGGAAGTGGTAAGAACTCAGTTGTAAAGCCTGTGAAGAGTTGGGATTCAGAAGGAAAAAGTTTACAACAATGAAAAAAGGCAAATGCCAATTAAATTAGTTATAATACTAATGACTAGTAAATGATGGAATTTTAGTTCCATGCTACAGGGGGAAGTTTCTATCCAGTTAAAAGTCCTAGTTAAACAGACAAGAAACTTAATTGGATGGTGTGAAGTATCTTTTAGCCCTTACTAACCAGAATCATAGGGTATGGCTACAGCTGTGTGTCACAGAGGCCCAACTATTATGGCTAGAATTCTGTGGAACAATTCTGATGTGTTTATCAAGTTGGATTAACATTTCTAAAATACATGGGCATATGGCCATCTATAAACTTTACATCTTAAAACCGAATCCTCTCTAGCAAAAATAATTGAGGGCCCCTCACTACAAAAATGTAGTCCAGCATCTAGGCTATTTCTGACTCATGAATGTATAAATTAATAACCTACCATATATCAGTACAAGAGACTGGAGAAAAGAAACTAATGACCAGGCTTTTTAGCTAGTCTCTAAGACCATTCCCTAACACACATACCTCCTTTTGATTTTTGGAACATATTGTTCTTTCCATATCTAAAAACTGGAGATTTTCAGTTAACACAGACATAAGAAAATAAAGATAGAAGTAGGTGGACCATAAGTCTTATTTTCATCTGAAACAGAGAGCTGCTTTTGAATTCTGCTCTTGATCTGCAAAACTGGATGCAAAGGTCATATCTTTTGGGAGGTTTATAGTATAGTAGTAATTAGATGTGACCCTTATTTTTTAAATTGTGTTTTAACAGTCTTTAAAAAAGTGAACCAAACTTCTAAAGTGCACCCATAAAAATATTCTATCATTTTTTAAAATAATATAACTGTAATTGTACTTTATATCAAAAGAACTTAAAACATTTTCTGAAACATCATGAAGTTGTTATACATTAGTGAAATAATAAGTTTATTTTTTCATTAAAAACTGAGTGTTTATTATGTCAAGTCCCATGATCCTTATATAAGGACCTCATAGTCTGTAACTACATCATACAATACAGTAGCCACTAGTCACATGTGATTTAGAGTACTATATCTGTGGCTGGTTCAAACTGAGATTAACAAAGTATAAAATACGATTTCAAAGACCTAAGAAAATCATTTTATTAAATTGCCCAATTTTTAAATGTTAGTATTTTGGACATAACTAGGTTGAATAAAACATTACTAACACCTGTTTCTTTTTACTTTAATGTAGCTACTTGAAAATTCTAAATTACTAATGTGGTTTTGTATTATATTTCTACTAGAAAGTGCTCATCTGTAGCTTAGAAAGGGCAGAAAAATTGTAATTGTTTCTATAGAGAAAGCTGTAATTATAATGACTGAATTTTGTTGAATTAGAAGAACCAGTTAGTGTAAATATTTTTCTGCTTGAAATATACTTTTATATTTCCTGCTTACAGTGTTTAGAATCCTCCTTAAGAGACATGCAAGTCCACAAGAGGTTGCAAGCCAGTTTGCCAGCCAGGTCTGTAGCTGGAGTCAGGTGAAAAAGGCAACCAGGGCCCTGGCTGGTAGTACAGTAGAAAAGGCAGCAAGCAGCCTGCAAACCCAAATGTCACTGGTTCAGCTCCCCAGCCAGGGCACATAACCAGGTCGCAAGCCAGGTCTCCAGCCAGTTGCATGGCTGGAGGCAGGTGAAAGGCAACCATACATTGATGTTTCTCTCCTTCTCTGCCTCTCTCCCTCTCGCTCTGGAAATAATAAAATCTTAAAAAAAAAAAAAAAAAGGCAACCATACATTGATGTCTTGCTCCCTCTCTGCCTCTCTCCCTTCCCCTCTCTCTAAAAATAATAAATAAAACCTAAAAAAAAAAAGACATGTAAGCCCACAAACTGTCAATTGCTCTTAATGTGTACTTTGCTTCTATTTGAATTCTCAGTCCCTGTCTTATGTAGCTTTTTTGTTAATTAATGGTTTGCTTCCTAGATGTTTACTGAACTACAGCAGATGAGGCAACAGCTACCAGACATGGAATTTGGCCGGCGAATGGCTGTAGAACGTGAGTTGGAGAAGGTGGATGCAGTGAGATTAATTAATATAGTTTTTGATGAAACTGGACACTTTGTGCTATATGGAACAATGCTGGGCATTAAAGTTATAAATGTGGAAACAAACCGGTAAGCTTTAATATGATGTATGTTTTTTAAAAATGCATTTATTGGGGACCATTTCCTCCTTTGGGGAAACAATGGGAGTTTTGTTTGTTCCAAGACAAGTGGAATGGTCCCAAATGTCTAAACTTAACCAAATGTTTTGACTGGATTTTTCTGTGGTCTTTCTGTTTATACTCTTATGTAAAAAGTTTCCACTCGTGTTTGTAAAAGAAATGGAAAGAAGATATGCATAGTTTCAAGGTTTTTTTTAACAAGTTATAGTCTGTCTTTTGCTTATTGATTTAAATTAGCCTGGTTCATGTTAAATGTTGCCAAATATTTTAACCACAGAATTCGGCATTACATCCTGCTAGACATAAAATCAGAAGTTAAAATGCATGAAACCACAATAAGCCTTTTGTGCAAACAGTCCATTTGGTCTTAGTACAGAATAGCTACAATCAGATACTATCATTGAAGGTAAATGAAAAGAGCTTAAAGTACTAGATTTTAAGGAGAAAAACTCTTGTGCTGTATTCTCACATACAAATAAATTTATATTTAGTTCTTCGCAATACAAAATCTTTGAAGGTTTGCACATAGATTAAAATAATAGCAATAGGCTAAAACTAGATGACTGAATGAATGGTTGCATTTCTTTAACCTGAAAATTACAGCCCCCTACCAATTTTAAATAACTTATTTGAGGGGGTAATGAAACACTTTTTAAAACCTTTCACTTGTTAATTTTGTAAAAAGATGAAGCATAGCTGATTCCTAGCTTTTATCTGACTGGTATTAACTCTCAATAATTTTTGTATAAAATACTGTGTTTTCCAGGTGTGTGCGGATCTTAGGCAAGCAAGAAAATATTAGGGTGATGCAGCTGGCTTTGTTCCAAGGAATAGCCAAAAAACACCGTGCTGCAACTACTATAGAAATGAAAGCTTCTGAAAACCCTGTTCTTCAGAATATTCAAGCTGACCCAACAATAGTCTGTACTTCTTTCAAAAAGAATAGATTTTACATGGTATGTGTAAGTACTAAGAGATGGACCTTAGTGTTTCTTCCAGTTTGATTGAAATTTTATTTTCTTAGCTTGTGCCCTCAACTGAAGAGAATGTTGGCAATAATGGAAGACTTTCTAAACAACCACAATACCATCTTATAACATTAATATTGTAGAATTTTTAACTAGGACTTGATTTTAAGTATTTCTGTACTGTTTTCCATTCTGTTTTGAAATTTTTTCAACCTGGCTTCTATAACTGTGTTGTCTAAGATGACAGAAAGTAAGTGATTATGGTAATAATTGAATCCAAAATAGTCTTCACCATGGGGTTTTAAAAATTCTTCTGTTTTTATTTTACAGTCTTTACTCTTGAACATAATTCATCTCCCCTTAACTTGCCCACTTTCTTCTCTAAACACTATTTTTTTTAATGTTTTTACTCCAATATAAAGTTGCCACCTTGGAATTGTATATTCCTGAAAATGTTTTTTTTTTTTTCCCTAGAAAATTAAAAGTACTTTGTATGTTAATTAAAATTGGGCTCAAAATCAAACTACGGAGCTATCTAGGAGTAGCATTTTGCTAACTGTTCAATCAAGTAGAAAAATCTAAAGTATAGAAACCGCTGCCCTTGCATTATGTCCTTCCCACTGCACTCAGAGACTTCCTAAGACCCAAATGCAATTACAGTGGGTCCCCAAATGTTGTTGTTTTGTTATAACATTAATGAGAAAAAAAAAGAATCAGTTTCTCACCGGGATCACTGCCAGTATGGAGTTCGCATACCTTGGGTACATTGGTTTCCTTCCATATTCCAAAGAAGTGCATGTTAATTGCATATCTGAACTGTTCCAGTCTAAGTATGGATATGTGTGTGTGTATTGGGGGGGGGGGGGTGGCGAGTGCATCCTGTGATGGAACAGTGTCCTGTCCACCTTCAGCCCTGAACTGCAGGGATAGGGTCCAGCCACCCATTACCCTGAACTGGAATAGGCAGAGGGTTGTTAAATAATTATGTGACTGGTTCTTATTCATCTTTTTTTAAATGTATGTATAGGTCACATTTATTTCAGTGTTTAATATTAAAAGTGTCCTGGGTCTTTATTTAGAAATTTGGTGATTTTTTTGTGATCAGAAATAATGCTATAGTAACTTAACTCATTTGTATCAGATTGTGGTAAAATTAAGTAGCAGTTTCCAAGAACCTACTGATGACCTTAAGTAAAGACTGACTCTATTTCTCTGCCTACCTCCCCAGGCATCTATATTAGCTGGCCCTCCTACCTTACCATTCTTCATGTTTACTTCATTTGCTATACTGGCCACACTGAAGTTGATCTCAGTTGTAATAAGTTGGGTACTTTTTTTTTTTTTTTTTAAACAATTAAGCATTTGCACAGGCTTGTGCCAGCTACACATACCTCCCTGACTCGACACATAATTCAGCTTGGAAGCCTTCTCTGACACCAAATCTGCAGTAGGTGTGCCTGGTTGTGTTGGTGTCACACTTTTTGGAATCATTTGCAGGGTGTTTTGTTTTGGATTTTTTTTGTTGCTGATACAGTCATCTCCTCACGATAATATAAAGTCCATAAATATAGGCACTATGCTTTATTCACTATTAAATCACACAGTTTGGTAAAGTGGCCCATTATAGTATACTCATTTATTTGTCTGACAAACTAGAAGCAGCAGCATATGATTAATCTAGGAAATAGCAGTTTCCCTACCACAGCCAAGCTCTTAAGCTAACATTTTTCCTACAATTTTCAAAAGCAATGTTAAAAATTAATAATGTTAGGCCCTGGCTGGTGGCTCAGTGGATAAGGCGCCGGCCTGTGAACCCAAAGGTCGCAGGTTCAATTCCCAGCCAGGGCAACATAACTAGGTTGCAAGCCAGGTCTCCAGTCAGGTCTGTGGCTGTAGGCAGGTGAAAAGCAACCATACATTGATGTCTCTCTCCCTCTCTGCCTCTCTCTCTTCCCCTCTTTCTAAAAATAATAAAATCTTAAAAAAAAAAAAAAGGTTACTGTAAAAAAAAAAATAATGTTAAAAGAAAATAATTTTTCATTTTTATGTATAATTTATCTTTTGACAGTAAAAATCACAAGATAATTCTTGATATACACTAAAAACATGTATAATTTTTCTGTCAAATGACAGAGCTGGAATTCAAAGCCAGGGATTCTAAATAGTGAAAAGTAAGCAGCAGGTGGTAGGTTAGACATGCTGGAAGGCAGTAGAGTCCTACTGCAAAGAACCTTGCATCTCATTAAATGTGTACTCAAATAATTTTTACCCAAAGGATATTAAATCCCAGTTAAAATCATGTATCTTCATTACACGGATATTTTTCATGTAAGTACAAAAATAATTTAACTGCCTTATACATCCTTTGATAGGAAGTGATTCCTGAAGGATAAATTCTGATGTGAAATTCATGATTTCCTCAAATACTTTGTTAGAAATGGAACTTTCTTCATAGACTTTTTTATGATTTTATGATTTTTTTAGAGAGAGGGGAAGGGAGAAAGGCTGACAGGAAGAGACATATCAATGTATGGTTGCCTTTCACCGGCCTCCAGCTAAGGACCTGGCTGGAGACCTGGCTTGCAACCTGGTTATGTGCTTTGGCTGGGAATTGAACCAGCGACCTTTGGGTTCACAGGCTGGTGCCTAATTCACCGTGCCACCAGCCGGGGCCATTCTTCATAGATTTTAACCAGATGATAAATTTAATTCATTCACTCAGTTTCTTTTTCCTCTTTTAGTTTACCAAACGAGAACCAGAAGATACAAAAAGTGCAGATTCTGACCGAGATGTTTTTAATGAGAAACCTTCTAAAGAAGAAGTCATGGCAGCTACTCAGGCTGAAGGACCCAAACGAGTTTCAGATAGTGCCATTATCCACACGAGCATGGGAGACATTCACATCAAACTTTTTCCTGTTGAGTATGTACTGCTTTTGTTGTCTTAAAACACCAATGTAGATAAGGATATTTGAAGAATCTATGCAACTTAAAATTTTGTCATTTTGAAGCATTGACATGTTTGATAGAGTCAAACCTGAGATTTCTGATAACTGTTCCACTGGAAAATGGCAAAGTTTATACGTAGATACACACTTTTAACAGATTTATAAAATGTGAGGACTAAATATCTTAGCTATGAAAATGCTGAATATAAACTAGAAAGTGATACACAAATATATATTGGGTTGGCCAAAAGTCTGTTTAGATTTTTTCATAAAAATGCATTTTTTATTTTTATCAGTAACGATATTTTTAGTATGTTGGCTATCTTCTGTGTGGTAGAATGTTGATTGTTCTCAATTAATGTCTTGATTGGATCTCTATCAACTTCAACTGGTCTACCTGACCGTGGAGCACCATCCAGCATAAAACCTCTAGCACAAAACTTTGCAGACCACTTTGACACATTCGATCAGTCACAGCAGCCTCTCCATACACTGCACAAATCTTTTTCTTTCAGTTGTGTTTTTGCCTTTCTTGAAGTAACAATATGCCGAAAGTGTGGTGTATTTTCTTCATCTTCAATATTAAAATGGCTACACAAAAGTTCACTAGTTTTGATGTTTCTTTTTAAATGCACACGGATAGGACAGCCGTCAGAATACACTAACAAAATTGTTTCCCATAAAGTTAAAGACAACTAAGTGCAACTAGAGGCATCTTACTGAAAAGAGCAGATGAACTTTTTGGCCAATCCAATGTTACTGTTACTATTAACTACATATCCCAACTATAAGTTGTAACTCGATTATTATCATTGGCTTACCTTTCAAAGCAAATCGTTAAGGGCAGGGTATTTTTACTTCCTGACATTTGCTAGGCATCTGCTTCGTCTTCCTTAGACCCAGTAACTATATTTTTGAAAGCAAATTTGAATAAAACCCATTAAGGGCTTCCATTGAAAAAAAGCAGAAAGCATATTCAGGACAGTTTTAAAGTTTACAAAATGAGTATTTCTGGCTACTCTTAAAGCAAAATGTGACATCTTTTACAAAACCTTTATGTAAGACAGTACTTATTTATTTTGGATATGAATGTTTCATTGTGCCATACCTTGGTGCTGTACAAAGAACTAGACAGTTCTAGGCTCCGGGGAACATCTCCTACGAAGTGCTCAGAACCCATTCATTCACCCAGTAAGCCTGTTGCTCCCTGATGTACTTTGTCCAAGATTCTCTTGCTTTTTTCCCCTTTTACACTCACAGCTCAAAAGAGTTACTGCAGAATAATGTGCCATATTAAATTATCCCATGGGATAACTTCATTTTATTCAGACTACTTCATTCTCAGTGTTTCTGATTATCACTTAAAGTTAATTAAATTTAGGAGATATTTCAATGAGTAAGTCCTTGGTCAGGAATTTGCCACTACCATTAACATTGATTTTATGAAAAAATTACCTTTCTCAGGAACTTAATCAACCATATACAGGTAATTGTATGTATTTTAAGGTGCATGGGTTGTATTTTTGAACCTGCTTAAATAACCTTAAAATCTGAATACTGTCAGACTCAACTGTAATAACCAATCTTGATCTAAAGATACTACATTAAGTGTTAATGTACTACAGCTTACATGCCCTTTCAACCCTTGCTTATCCTCAGATTATAAGAGGTTATGAATAAAGGCTGTCCTTCTGAAACATTCAGAGGATAATGAAAACACCATTAGGAAGCAGAACTGAAAAAAAAATGACTTAAGATGCTCTGAATAGATTTCATATTTTTAAAACATGTCTTCCTAGGTGCCCTAAGACAGTGGAAAACTTCTGTGTTCACAGCAGAAATGGTTATTATAATGGACATACATTTCACCGTATAATTAAGGTAAGTTATGCAGATTTCATGATATAAGGAATAGTAGTTAATTGCATAACAAGAGGTTTAAAACTAAGACACATCTTTCTCTCAAGCTTAGCTTTTTAAAAAGGAAGAGGAAAAATGGACTTTGGAAGACAAAATAATGATCGTAAATATCAGCTCTAGAGTCAAGGACAGGAAGTAGAAGCCTAATTTCCTGTTTAGAAACACTGCAGCAATATTTTATCAAAAGGTAAACACAGGATTACAAAATGAGTTAGGGATCATGCTGAGCCAAAGTAATCTGTTCCTAGTGGCTAGATAAGGTCTAGATCTAGAAGATAAGGTTTTAAATAATAGAAAAGCCCAGATGCTACTTAATCTGTGAGAACTACCATTAATACCTGAGGAGCAGAATGTTCTCTGCCCAAGATTTTGTTGAGCAGCATTCCATAAAACAGACAGTTCTTGGTTACTGACAGGTCAGAAACAGCAGGAGGAAAGTCAAATTTCAGGATTCTGGAGGAATTAGTGAAATGAAATCCAGAGAATCCAGTGTTTAGGGAAATGGAGGAGAGAAGAATGCGGTCATTGAGTAAACTGTACAGATCCTAAAACTTACACTATTAGTTTTAGTTAGATTATTAGGGAAGATATACTGTACATGCCTATCAATGAGAAGATCTTTGCATTTTTGTTTTAAATTAGGTAGCAGTTGAGCAATGGAAACGTATCACCCAAATTAAAGTATAACTTAATAAAATTGCTTTACAGAGTGACTGTTAACAGAGTATAGATTTTACTGACTACAACAGAGGACTTGTGACAAACAACTCCAAAGCACACATAGAAAAAAAACAGTATAATTGTCTTGTATACTTTCTCTTAAGGGTTTCATGATTCAGACGGGAGATCCAACAGGTACTGGTATGGGAGGAGAAAGTATCTGGGGAGGAGAATTTGAAGATGAATTTCATTCAACATTACGACATGACAGACCATATACGCTCAGCATGGCTAATGCTGGATCGAATACTAATGGATCTCAGTTTTTCATAACAGTAGTTCCAACGGTGAGTAGAACAGCATTATCTGCAAGCTGTAGGTTCATAGGTTATAATCTAAGAGTGAATTCAATGGAAAAGAGAACTGCATTATTCTCTACCATTGTCTCTGCCAGAATGTAAAAATGAAAAACAGTTTAAAGAAAATAGAAAGTTACCTAACAAATGAGATTTACTTTATAAAATAATACTTCTGTAATTTAGGCCACTTAGGTTTTAGTCAACTTTGCCACTAGTATTGTTTTGTACAGTTCAAAACAAATTATTTCACCTCTAGTCCTGTTTCCTCATGTTTAGAATGGAGGACTAGAGTATATGAACTCCTGCCCTGGCCAGTGTGGCTCAGTTGAGCTTCTCCCTGCAAACTGAAAGGTTATAGGTCTGATTCCTAGTTAGGGCACATTGCCTAGGTTGTAGTTTGGTCCCTGGTTGGGGCATATATGAAAGGCAACCAATCTGTTTCTCTCCCTCCCTTCCCCAGTCTCAAATCAATACGCATGTCCATGGATGAAGACAAAAAATAAGAGTATATGAAGTCCTGATTTTAAGAGATCCACCCCCCTTTTAATATTTCTGAAATCAGAATGCAACCAGTAACCAATGGCATTGTAGGTTTGATGAAGTATAAGAATATCTAGCACTATTACTATGCAGTTCCACATAATTATAAAAATTATACTTTATTTTTCAGATTAAGTACTAAGCAGTGAAGTAAAGATATTTATAACTGCTATCTGCCACGTACATAGTTTGTGATATTCACAAGTGATACTTCTAGTATCACTAAACCCAGTTTTAATGAGTAGATAAGGAAACAAACATGACTAAGTTGCCACAGGTCAAGTAAGTAGCACAGCCAGCATTGGGGTGCCCATGTTTCTAATACCAACGCACACACTGCTTTAATTAGTGCAAATTGCCTCAACCCATTGTATGCAGGACACGTAAATTATGTTTTTCACAAACTGCATAGAGGGCAGATCACGTAAGTAATATGTTTTTTTTTTTTTTTTTTTTACAGACAGGTGGTAGAATGTGGGAAACATAATAGCTAGCAATGCAAGTTTAGGTGTAGGACAGCAAGATCATAAATAATAAAGGTAAATGGGCTTTTAACAAAACATCCTACCTGCTTATTTCAAAAAATGGTGCTCTCCTGCTATAATGCGTTGACACGTAATGCCTGCATTCAATTAATTATGTAGGTAGGATTCCTGAAGAGAACTTGTAAAGCCTTAATCCTAATTCTTTAAGCTATGCAAAGAAACTTGCCTTTAATAAACACATTCCAGATCCTTTTGGTCTGAAAGATTCAGATATTCAGGTATTTAAACACCAGGCTGTGCTTTTGTATTTTTACTTATAAACATGGAAGTCACTCAAAAAATCAGCTAAGTGAAATCACTGTAAAAGTGAAGAATAAAAAATGCTCTTTAATTTGCTCACCTGGAGAGTGTGAACAAAAAACTTAGTTTGCGAAGATTTTTCCATTTGTCCTCCAACACAGCCTTGGCTTGATAACAAGCACACGGTATTTGGACGAGCAACTAAAGGGATGGAAGTCGTACAGAGGATCTCCAACGTGAAAGTCAACCCCAAAACAGATAAGCCTTATGAAGATGTCAGCATCATAAATATTACTGTCAAGTAATACTTGGAAATATTTAAGACTTCCTGAGCATACAAATCATGTTTGAAGGACTACGGTATTGTATTTTTGTATTTTCATTAAAGGCCACTTTTAAAACTCTGCTTTTTCATGCAGTATTTCTCATGTTGAAAGTGAAAAATTAAAATGGGCTAAACTCAGGCAAAATGACCACTCATGTAATTCCTTTTTTTTTTTTTTTTTTTTA